>JBCNJP010000294.1:37571-62571 GCA_039602395.1 Deinandra increscens subsp. villosa | reverse complement strand
ATTTATTTTATTTCTTTCATTTGATTTTGAAAATTAATCCCCGATTGTTCTATCATTTTCCATGTAACGGCAATTAATCTAAAGACAATTTTTTCAAAATTTTTATTTTTTTTGGATTTCTTATTAAATTTTAAACACACATAAAAAATAAACACAAACGAAACGCGTTATTCCCCTCCCCACACTTGAGTGACACATTGTCCTCAATGTGTTAAAAAGAACAACAAAAATAAATAAGAAATAGAATTAGGAAATGTACCGGATTCGAGCAATAAATATAAAGCAAAAATGTCTGGCTGCTGACGGCCTCGCGTGTTGTGACAACCACCAACACCTCCCTCGCGTGCCGCGAGGGAGCAATTTCACAGAACTTGTGAAATTTTGAACACTTTGAATTTTTCTTATTTTAACCATAACCTGCGATTTTTTACTTTTAGAAACAATTCCAATATATATATATATATGAACCAAAACATACCTGGAATCCTTATTTTGCTTAATTTTATCATCGATACCCGATCCAAATCCTGAAAAACACAAAAACACAAAACCACACAAAAGAAAAAAGAAAAACAAATAAAAAAAGACCTACCAATTTTGCATTTTGAACTTTGTTCACACTTACTAACTCCCTTTTCTCATCAAGTAACTTTTCCATATCAATCTGATAGGACTGAATCTTAGCAGCTTGTTCATCAGAATCTTTAGTAAGAGTATCAAGTCTGGACTTGGATTTGTCAAAAAGATTTTGAAAATCATATGCGGTATCCTCAACTTCATCTTTCCATTTCTTCGTCTCTTTGAGTAATTCAGCATGTTCTCCAGATAATTTTGTAAATTTCTATTCAAACTCCTTTTCAAGACCTTGAACATTCAACTCTTTTTCAACTACGTCTGCCTGAAAATCTGAAAATTGTTCCTTTTGAGACGAGAACTGTTGAATTACATCTTCTAACTTTTTCTGTTCATTTGCCAATTCTTCTATCTTTCTCTTATTTTCAGCAACCAACAACTCATTTTCTTTTAGCAATCCTTGAATCTTCTTGTCCTTTTGTGAATAAAACTCACAAACAGATGCATAGCCACTATTTTCAGAACTACTTATTTCAGATTCAGAATCAGTTACTTGTACTTCGTCATCACTATGTACAATTTGAGCAACAAACGCAGATTCAACAAAAAATGCAGACTCATTAGGAAAGTCGGCAGGCCAATCATAACCTTCATTCGATGTTTGTGCTTTTGAATCAGAAGTAATAGCAGTTAAAGCAATTTGAGGATTAGAAGTTCGTCCCCAATCATATTGTTTATCGACTTGAGATACCAAAGATGTTGGAGACTTTGATGATGAAGCATTTGATTTTGAACATTCACGAGCTAAATGTCCAACATTAAAACATTTGAAACATTTTACATTTGATTTATCTACTCCAACCTTGCCATCCGCAATGAAACTTTGGAATCCGGTTTTCTTTCTGAATCTTTTAACTCTTTGGGCTAACATTGCAAGTTGCCAATTAATATCCATTTGTTTAAGAATATCTAGATCGATTTGATCAAAATCTTCTTCAATGAGATTAGTTGTTGTCAAACCACCATTCAACAATCCCTAATATGAAGATAATAAAGCAGAAATTAATGCCAAATGTTCATCAGGTGTTTTTGCAGAAAATAAAGTCTGACTTGAATGATTTGGAACAGTGAAATTACATCCTCTTGAAGAATTTCCAGAATTTCCTTATTCATGACTAGCAACAAATGCTGTTGGAGGTGGATTTGATGAATCAAAACCAAATGATTTAGACTTTGTATTAATACTTGCAGAACTTTGACCATGATATAACTCAGGGTTTTGTAGTTAAGCAGTTGATTTGTTTGACGTCATCATTTCCATTTCTCTAGCATGCAACTTTCCAGTTAAATCATGAAATGACAATGTTGAGTATTCCTTATCATGAGTAAGCAGTAGAACATAATTCTCCCACTTTTCTGGTAAAGCTTCTAGCAATTTCTCCTTCAACTCATCTTCTATCTTCTCTTTTTTAACCACTTTCATGTCACTTATCAGATGTGAATATCTGGATACAAGAGCAGAAATATTTTCTTTCTCGTAGTGTTGAAAATTTTCTAATTCTTTGTTCAGCACTTTTCGTCTACTCTTTTTGTATTGATCATTGCCTTCGCATCTTGCAGATAATGCATCCCATAATTGTTTACTCTTCGTGCAAGTGCTAAAATGATGTAACAATTCAGTAAGCAAAGCCATTGTAAGAAAACCAAATACTGTTTGCTCAAGTTCATAGCTTTTTCTCTCAGCAACATCAAAATTTTGAATTTCCTTAAAATCTCCTTCATCAGTTGGATGCATGTAAAGCTTTCGTATCGGAATCCATAAATCGATATCGTTTGTGCTGATGTAAGCAGAAAACCGTTGTTTCCAATTTTGATAATCTTCCAACCTTAACAACTTGGGAACTATCTGACTTGTTCCAATTTCGTTGTCAAAATTGAGCATGGTTTGCATAGTAGCAAATGCATGAAAATCAGACATTTTTCACCAAAAATAATACTTTAAAAAATTCAAACTAAAAAACAAAGTGTAACATCCCAAGATTCAGGTAATTACGTAACTGATAGTTAATACTAATACTATGCTTATATTACGTGTTTAACGAGTTAAAAGATTAGGGAATACGTATTTATATGTTATATGTGCTATATATGAGTTATATGTATATACGCATAAGGATGTATGTGAATACGTAGTTGCAAAGTTAAGAAATGGATATATACATGATGATATACGTGATTAGAATCATCGTTTCATGTATCTCGAGAGTTGGAAATAATTAGGAATATATCCTAATATGTTTTAAGGCTTAAAATGATAATACATTAAGAGTATAAGGGTTAGAATGACATTAGACCAAAGCATAAGGGCTTAAAACGAAAATGTGGGGCTGCAGTAGGTCTCGCGTATCGCGAAGCCTGCCACTGGGTTTGGCGCGATACGCGACGGGGTGCAGAAGTCGGCAGATTCGACCTTATCCAATTCAGCCGCCATTTTGAGCCTTGAAACGTGTCAAAACCGGTCCTTAGTCACCATGGGACGTGTCTAGACCATATTTAACACCCCATACTATATATAGAAGCCTTAACTCATAAGATTTCATTGCTAGTTCATAAATCAAAGCTTAGAAAACCCCGAAAACTCTCAAGAACGTGCATAGCTTGAAATCGGTTGATCCAGGAGGTATTAGAAGCTACTTTTCTGCAGTGGGTCGTTATTAGGTATGTATTACAAAAGCCCTCAATCAATTTCATGATTCATAACATCTAGATATGCTTTTTAGAAAAGATCCGAAATTAGGGTTCTTGAACATGATTCTTCAAAATTGAGGAATCTGTTTGGAATTAAGGTCTGATTTTTGGTATATAAGCTTAAAATAACATGTTTTAAGAAAGCCCTAAGTTTATTTCATGATTTGAAAAGGTTTGGTATGAATTTGTGGAACAGGATAAAATTAGGGTTTTCTAAGACGATGTTTTGCTAAAAATTAATGATCGGGATTGAATTAAGGTCCCATCTTTTGAAGTATATCATAAAATGATATTATGAACAGAAGCCCTAAGTTTATTTGATAATAAAAAGAGTTTGGATGATAGTTTGAGAACTACGTCAAAATTAGGGTTTTGAAAGATGATTATCGAGTATTGGACTATCTATAAGGAATTGGGAGTTGGTTTTTGGTATTAGAACATGTTTTAAGAAATCCTTAAGTTAGTTTCATGTTTAAAGAAGGGTTGGTATGGTTTCACCATGTTGGTTATCAAGAACAAGTAAACCAAAAACAAGAACATAAACATTGGTGTTTTGATCATAGTAATTCCGCCTCCTGGTCGTGATAACGCCTATACGGTCGGTCATGATCATCACCACACTAAAACACAAATATGGGTGATATCTCATAGTAATCCCGCCTCCTGGTCGTGATAACGCCTATACGGTCGGTCATGAAAATCACTCATCAAGTGCATAAAGGCTTGGACAAGGGTAATGATATTTAACAAAAGAACATGTTTTTATATATAATAAGTATATATAAGTTCAATTGTGATAATTAGTAAAAATATACCGAGCTATTCGGGTACTTAGAAGTTCGTGCGGACCGGAAGGGTAAGCGCCTGTACACTGGGGTTTCTGGCATAGCGAGGGTGTCGCATAAATCCCAAATGGGACCTGGCATCCCTCACTGGGCGATCTCGGAGTGAGCGTTTACTTATAGGAATGCGCGTCTTCATATTATAATTAGAAAAGTCATATTGACTATAAAGGACATTTTGGTCATTTTAACCTCTGAGAAAGTATAATCTTAGGATTATGGAACATAGAAGATGTTTATAATATAAAGCCTTTCATTAATACAACCCGATACACGATTAGGTTTGGATCAAGGCCTTTAGTGAAGATTCCGCCTGAGATTATTCAAGTAAAAGACAGAGGTGAGTCTTTCTCTCACTGGGCAATTACTTTTATGAAACGGGATGTGTTGTTCTGTATTAAATTGTATATTTGACTACCATTAGTATCTATAAATGTTGAGGCCTGAAGGGTTAGATACGATCTTGGAAGAGGGCCCATGTGACACGTACAAATAGGTAGTATGCATACAGATAGACCTAGTTGCTTGGACGATCATTCCCGATCCTGATTCTGTGATCCCTGCCATGGATATACATGTTTATATGATGCTGTAGTCAAAATTTAATTACATATGAACTGCTACGTTTATGAAACTCACCAGCATTATGCTGAGCCCCAAATGTTGTCTTTTTCTTTTGGACGCACGTCTTAGGTACCATGTAGTAGCAGATAGCTAGACATGGATGGGACGAGGAAGAAGCTAGTATAGAAGTCTGAATTTTGGTTGGACGAAGACATAGACTTCTAGTTTCAAATAAGAACTTCAATGTTGTATTATCTTTGTACTTTGTAGATCCTACAACTTTTGTTATGAATAAAGTTAAAAGACTTCCGCTGTAAACTTTGATTAGTGCCATGTGCTTTCTTTTATTCAATGCGTAACACTCCCTAGTGCTTATCCTGGGATGCGGGTGTTACAAGTTGGTATCAGAGCACTGGTTTAAGAGAACTAGGTACAAGATAGTATCTGGACTTAAACTAAGATAGACCCCTTGAGATAAGCTACTTGATTAAGATAGGATAACCGGATTTGATATACCGTGAAGGAAGATGACTTGAACATTCTAAGTATAACAGATAAGCGATGACATCTGGCCAATGTGATATCTGATCTGTCTGTACTATTCTGTTCATATCATAATCTGACATTGGGATATTGATACTTGTTCTCCTTAAATATAGGTACTAACTATGGTTAGAGGACTACGTGGTAGACCGCCAGTTAATAGGATGCAAATCGGGAACAGGGAGCCTGAAAATGATGCCAACCCTGGACCGTATGCTGAGCCACAATTCCAGGCCGCTATAGCTCAAGCTATCCGAGATGCATTGCCAACCATAATTGCTGAAATAAGGCAAAATGAAGGTGGTGGAAATGGTAATGGTGGCGGACAACCAGAGCTAGGTACTGGAGGTGCAGATGCGGAACCCGAGCCACCTAGAGGTTGTACTTACAAAACCTTCAAGAATTGTGATCCTCCAAAGCTAGAAGGCAAGCGGGATGCTATGGCCACCTTCCAGTGGATCCGGGAGATGGAAGCGGCAATTGACATCAGCGGGTGTACTGATACACAAGCTGTTCAATACGCTACCTACACGTTTAAGTCTGAAGCATTGTACTGGTGGGACAATGTTAAAATAGCAAAGGGTCGTGAAGAAATTGCTACGATGACATGGAACCAACTAAAGGTGTTGGTATTGGCAAAATTTTGTCCTACAATCGAGAAGGACAAACTAGAGAGGGAGTTTCTGCAGTTGCAAGCAGGGGATATGACTCATTCTCAATTTGTGAAGAAATTTGACGAGATGGCACGATTGCTTCCTGAACATGTTGATACGGAAGAGAAAAGGCTGAAAAGGTTTATACAAGCATTACCACCTCGTATCCGACAACCAGTCAAGATGGCTGCTCCTCGAACCTATGAAGCGGCAATTGATCTAAGTGCAATTGCATATGAGGAGGAAGGCCTGGTGACTGCTGAAAGGAAAAGGAAATGGGAAAATGAAGGAAAACATGGTTCGAGGTCCGGTAGGAAGGTACCAAGGCGTGAAGGTAATAATAAGAACCGCCAAGATAAAAATAACAGGACAAGTTATCAATGCCAGAGATGTCCTGAAGCAAATCACCTTTCAAGAAATTGCCCGAAGATACAATGTTATAATTGTGGGGAATTTGGACATATCCGCCCTAACTGTAAGAAGCCTATGCAGCACAAGCAGGTAGATAATCAGAACAAGGCTAAGGGTCGTGTGTTTGTCTTGGATGAAGCTAGAGATAACACCATAACCGGTACGTTTCTTGTCAACAACATATATGCTAGAGTTTTATTCGATACTGGAGCAAATAGAAGTTTTATAACCAATGCATTAGTGCCTTATATAAAACTTGTGCCCCAAATTCTAGATCCTGCATATATAGTAGAAACGGCTAGTGGTGAACAACATAGGATTACCCAGGAATTTAGGGATTGTACTATAAACCTACTTGATACGGAATTCCTAGTTAACCTAATGCCGACCACTTTAAGTGAATACGATGTTATTTTGGGTATGGACTGGCTAAACAAGAATTGCGCGTGTCTCGATTGTGAAAGCAAGACAGTGACAATACGAAAGCCCGATGGAAAGGAATTGCTAGTCCATGGCGATGATGCCAATTCCAAGATTGGGATCATTTCCGCCATGAAAGCAATGAAGCATTATCAAAAGGGATGTCTTTTGATTCTGGCAAGTGCAGTAGAGGTGAGAAAGGAGAAAACGGTCAATGAAATTCCGGTGGTTAATAACTTCTTGGATGTCTTTCCAGAAGATTTACCCGGAATTCCACCTGATCGTCAGATTGAGTTTCATATCGAGTTGATACCGGGTGCTAAGCCGGTAGCAAAAGCCCCTTATCGATTAGCTCCTTCAGAAATGCAAGAACTCATGAAGCAGATCAATGAATTGATGCAAAAAGGATTTATCAGGCCAAGCACATCACCATGGGGAGCACCTGTATTATTCGTTAAGAAGAAGGACGGTTCAATGCGTATGTGCATTGACTACCGGGAATTAAACAAGTTAACCGTCAAGAATAAATATCCTTTGCCAAGAATAGACGACTTGTTTGATCAATTGCAAGGTGCCAATTATTTTTCCAAAATTGATCTTCGATCAGGGTACCATCAATTGAAAGTAAAGGAGGAAGATATTTCAAAGACTGCCTTTAGAACACGTTACGGTCACTATGAGTTTTTAGTTATGTCTTTTGGACTAACTAATGCTCCGGCAGCATTCATGGACCTAATGAACAGGGTATGTAAACCATACTTAGACAAATTTGTTATCGTTTTCATCGATGATATACTTATTTATTCTAAGAATTCAGACGATCACGCTAGACATCTGAATATGGTTTTAGAAACTCTACGACAAGAGAAACTGTATGCCAAATTTTCTAAATGTGACTTTTGGAAAAGGGAAGTCCAATTCCTAGGTCATGTTATTAACGAGAAAGGTATACAAGTGGATCCTGCAAAAATAGAAGCAGTGATGAAATGGGAAGCACCAAAGAATCCTAGTGAAGTCAGAAGTTTCCTGGGATTAGCTGGATATTATAGAAGGTTCGTCAAAAACTTTGCAAAGATTGCTTCACCTTTAACTTCTTTAACACAGAAGTCGGTTAAATTTAATTGGGGATCTAAGCAAGAAGAGGCATTTAATTATCTGAAGCAAAAACTTAGTAGTGCTCCAATTTTAGCTCTTCCAGAAGGGAACGACGATTTTGTGATTTATTGTGACGCTTCTCTAAACGGGCTAGGGTGTGTGTTGATGCAAAGGGATAAAGTTATCGCCTACGCTTCACGACAACTACGAGTTCATGAGAAGAATTATACCACGCATGATCTCGAGCTTGGTGCCATAGTGTTTGCTTTAAAGATTTGGAGGCACTATCTATATGGTACTAAGTGCGTGATATATACAGATCACAAAAGCCTTCAACACGTTTTTAGTCAAAAAGAGTTAAACATGAGACAGAGAAGGTGGATGGAATTAATCAATGATTATGATTGTGAAATCAAATACCATCCAGGCAAGGCAAATGTAGTAGCAGATGCCTTGAGTCGGAAGAATAGGATCAAACCAATTAGGGTAAAAGCATTAAGGATTAATGTTATGGTCGATTGGAAAGATCAGATTAAAGAAGCTCAGATAGATGCATTAAAAGAAGAAAATATTAAAGCTGAAAGAATGTTAGGAAAACAAGGCCTGCTGACCAAAGGAACCGATGAAATCCTTAGGTTTGGTCAGAGGATTTGGATTCCTAAGTTGGGGGATATTCAAGGAAAGGTTTTGGATGAAGCCCATAAATCCAAGTATACGATGCACCCTGGAGCAAACAAGATGTACCAAAATATTAGGAACCAGTTTTGGTGGCCTAATATGAAGAGGTCAATTGCTCAGTACATTAAGAAATGTTTAACTTGTCTTCAAGTTAAAACTGAGCACCAAAAGCCAGGTGGTCTATTACAAAAGATAGAATTACCCATTTGGAAGTGGGATCAAGTAACAATGGATTTTGTTACAAAGTTGCCCAAGACTCGTAAAGGATATAATGCTATTTGGGTTATAGTTGATAGACTAACCAAAACAGCACACTTTATCCCGATCAATGAAAGCTACCCAATTGAAACACTGGCACAGTTATATATCGAAAAGATTATAAGTAAACATGGCATACCTTTATCTATTATTTCTGATAGGGATAGCCGATTTACTTCGAGATTTTGGGAAAGTTTTCAAAAGTCTCTTGGAACAAAGATCAATTTAAGTACCGCCTATCACCCTCAAACCGATGGTCAGAGTGAACGTACAATTCAAACTCTGGAAGATATGTTACGGGCTTGTATAATTGATTTTGGTGGTAGCTGGGACTGTCATTTACCTTTGATAGAATTTTCCTATAATAATAGTTACCATTCCAGCATTAAGGCAGCACCTTTTGAAGCCTTATATGGGAGGAAATGCAGAACTCCTATTTGTTGGACAGAAGTAGGAGAGAATCAGTTGACTAACACAGAAGTTATTCTGGAAACGACTGATAGAATCCAACAGATACGAGAAAAATTAAAAGCTGCCCAAGATCGACAGAAGAGTTATGCTGATCGAAGAAGGAGGCCTTTGGAGTTCCAGGTTGGAGACTTTGTGATGTTAAAAGTTTCACCTTGGAGAGGTGTTATTCGGTTTATCAAACGTGGAAAGTTAAGTCCAAGATATATCGGGCCGTATAAAATCATCGCGAAGGTTGGATCTGTTGCTTATACGTTGGAATTACCGGAGAAGTTGAGAAACATTCACAATACATTTCATGTATCACATCTCCGTAAATGTTTAGCCGACCCAACTCAAGCAGTGCCTTTAGATGACATAGAAGTCAATGATAAGCTAAAGTTTTCTGAACAGCCAATAAAGATTCTCCAAACCCAGGAAAAGAAATTAAGAAAGAAGGTTATTCCACTAGTGTTGGTACAATGGAAAGGTCAGAAGGGACCAGAGCAAACGTGGGAATTAGCAGACGAAATGAAAACGAAATACCCTCACCTGTTTAAGTGATATCCAAATTTCGAGGACGAAATCCTTTTAAGGAGGGGAGTGTTGTAACATCCCAAGATTCAGGTAATTACGTAACTGATAGTTAATACTAATACTATGCTTATATTACGTGTTTAACGAGTTAAAAGATTAGGGAATACGTATTTATATGTTATATGTGCTATATATGAGTTATATGTATATACGCATAAGGATGTATGTGAATACGTAGTTGCAAAGTTAAGAAATGGATATATACATGATGATATACGTGATTAGAATCATCGTTTCATGTATCTCGAGAGTTGGAAATAATTAGGAATATATCCTAATATGTTTTAAGGCTTAAAATGATAATACATTAAGAGTATAAGGGTTAGAATGACATTAGACCAAAGCATAAGGGCTTAAAACGAAAATGTGGGGCTGCAGTAGGTCTCGCGTATCGCGAAGCCTGCCACTGGGTTTGGCGCGATACGCGACGGGGTGCAGAAGTCGGCAGATTCGACCTTATCCAATTCAGCCGCCATTTTGAGCCTTGAAACGTGTCAAAACCGGTCCTTAGTCACCATGGGACGTGTCTAGACCATATTTAACACCCCATACTATATATAGAAGCCTTAACTCATAAGATTTCATTGCTAGTTCATAAATCAAAACTTAGAAAACCCCGAAAACTCTCAAGAACGTGCATAGCTTGAAATCGGTTGATCCAGGGGGTATTAGAAGCTACTTTTCTGCAGTGGGTCGTTATTAGGTATGTATTACAAAAGCCCTCAATCAATTTCATGATTCATAACATCTAGATATGCTTTTTAGAAAAGATCCGAAATTAGGGTTCTTGAACATGATTCTTCAAAATTGAGGAATCTGTTTGGAATTAAGGTCTGATTTTTGGTATATAAGCTTAAAATAACATGTTTTAAGAAAGCCCTAAGTTTATTTCATGATTTGAAAAGGTTTGGTATGAATTTGTGGAACAGGATAAAATTAGGGTTTTCTAGACGATGTTTTGCTAAAAATTAATGATCGGGATTGAATTAAGGTCCCATCTTTTGAAGTATATCATAAAATGATATTATGAACAGAAGCCCTAAGTTTATTTGATAATAAAAAGAGTTTGGATGATAGTTTGAGAACTACGTCAAAATTAGGGTTTTGAAAGATGATTATCGAGTATTGGACTATCTATAAGGAATTGGGAGTTGGTTTTTGGTATTAGAACATGTTTTAAGAAATCCTTAAGTTAGTTTCATGTTTAAAGAAGGGTTGGTATGGTTTCACCATGTTGGTTATCAAGAACAAGTAAACCAAAAACAAGAACATAAACATTGGTGTTTTGATCATAGTAATTCCGCCTCCTGGTCGTGATAACGCCTATACGGTCGGTCATGATCATCACCACACTAAAACACAAATATGGGTGATATCTCATAGTAATCCCGCCTCCTGGTCGTGATAACGCCTATACGGTCGGTCATGAAAATCACTCATCAAGTGCATAAAGGCTTGGACAAGGGTAATGATATTTAACAAAAGAACATGTTTTTATATATAATAAGTATATATAAGTTCAATTGTGATAATTAGTAAAAATATACCGAGCTATTCGGGTACTTAGAAGTTCGTGCGGACCGGAAGGGTAAGCGCCTGTACACTGGGGTTTCTGGCATAGCGAGGGTGTCGCATAAATCCCAAATGGGACCTGGCATCCCTCACTGGGCGATCTCGGAGTGAGCGTTTACTTATAGGAATGCGCGTCTTCATATTATAATTAGAAAAGTCATATTGACTATAAAGGACATTTTGGTCATTTTAACCTCTGAGAAAGTATAATCTTAGGATTATGGAACATAGAAGATGTTTATAATATAAAGCCTTTCATTAATACAACCCGATACACGATTAGGTTTGGATCAAGGCCTTTAGTGAAGATTCCGCCTGAGATTATTCAAGTAAAAGACAGAGGTGAGTCTTTCTCTCACTGGGCAATTACTTTTATGAAACGGGATGTGTTGTTCTGTATTAAATTGTATATTTGACTACCATTAGTATCTATAAATGTTGAGGCCTGAAGGGTTAGATACGATCTTGGAAGAGGGCCCATGTGACACGTACAAATAGGTAGTATGCATACAGATAGACCTAGTTGCTTGGACGATCATTCCCGATCCTGATTCTGTGATCCCTGCCATGGATATACATGTTTATATGATGCTGTAGTCAAAATTTAATTACATATGAACTGCTACGTTTATGAAACTCACCAGCATTATGCTGAGCCCCAAATGTTGTCTTTTTCTTTTGGACGCACATCTTAGGTACCATGTAGTAGCAGATAGCTAGACATGGATGGGACGAGGAAGAAGCTAGTATAGAAGTCTGAATTTTGGTTGGACGAAGACATAGACTTCTAGTTTCAAATAAGAACTTCAATGTTGTATTATCTTTGTACTTTGTAGATCCTACAAGCTTTTGTTATGAATAAAGTTAAAAGACTTCCGCTGTAAACTTTGATTAGTGCCATGTGCTTTCTTTTATTCAATGCGTAACACTCCCTAGTGCTTATCCTGGGATGCGGGTGTTACACAAAGGTCTTCCAAGCGGATTTTGGGTACCAAAATGAAGGGCTGGTATTGGGTTCCGTAGCTCTTAACGCTCCTAAAGTTACGTCAGTTTTAGTGAACACAACTTTTCTGCCAGCGGACCATGTAGCGGACCAAAATAACCAGTGTACCAATGACCTTCAGCGGACCAACAACGTACCAGACCTTTAACATACCAACAACCGGACCAGAATAAACAGCGTACCAGTGAACTTAGTGTACCACATTGGTACGACGTAACCGGCAATCAGTAATCATCGCGTACCACTGTTGAAGATTGCCTTGCGTACCAGGTAGCATACCAACTAGCGTACCAATTACTGGATGAAGATTGCCTTGTGTACCAAACAACATACCAATGTGCTCATCCGGCGTACCATAACATTTTCGACTGATTTTTCAGGATTTGACTGTTTTGTGCTGGAATTTGTAACAGTAAGTTGCGAAAACACACTAGGAACGTTAAGAAATCAAGTTTAGCACCAGAAACACTCATAATTGTGAATATTTGATGAAAAACGAGGAGAAACCCACTTTCTCTCACTAGAAATCCGAATTTGATAAAAAACAGAGTAGTAGAGCAACCTGGATTGGTCTGATACCACTTGTAAGTACGTGAAACGATCTTACTACTGCATGCTTTGATCAATCTAGTGAACACGAGAAGTAAATAAGAGTTTTCTTATTGATCACTTGAAGATTACAAGAAGAATTCTTGGTTTTTCTCTCTAGAAGTCTAGAACACACAGTAAAAGTGAAGAATGACAAAACTTTTAAGCTATCATTCTAACACACGGTATTTATAGTATCAACATTTAGCCTAGCGTACCAACTGGCGGACCATTGGTACGGGCATACCAATGGTACGGCGGACCAGCATGGTACGGACCATGGTATGTTGACACTAAGACTCATACAATAACACGCTCACTTAGATACAATACACGAGACACATCATAGCATAGGAAAATGCTCTAACAATTCAAAAATATGTGTTTGTTATGTTCTTAAAGTTCATCTTATGAAAATCTCTATGTTATATTATGCTTTTGTAACAGAAAAAAAACTTTCATCTTTCATGAACTTTCAAAACATTCATCTACGTATGTTCAAGTAATAAAATCATCACCTTATTCTTATTTTGTACATTTCAATGTATAATGTAGAGGGGATATTACAAAATTATGAAGACATTATCTCTATTGTTTTTATCCCGTACCTTATCTCATCTTGTTTACCCACTTGCAAAAATACCCATTTTCTCTCTCATCAAATTATCCATAATCTGGGTTATTATTGATGTTGAAGATTGATGGAGGAACTCTTGAATAATGACACGAGACTGCAGCTCGTGATTCATTGAGGCTTTATATGTTCTTATATTTTTATATTGTTAGGTTAATATTATTAAATGTTATGGCAATGGGTAGTTGAAACTTATCAAATGACTAAGTTATGGGCTGATCATCTTCAATCTGGTTCGTGTTAAAGGGTTTCCCCAAACAAAGTTGATGGTGGTCCCACATGGTGAAGAGATAACGACAATTCTCTGGTTTTGTCACAACCTACTTTGCACCCTTCCTCTAAAGGTGAAAGTTAACCTCTGACAAACACAAAAGTTGATTCACCACGTGCTTATCTACTATTCTTCCATCGCGATAAAGATAAGGGAAAAACACCAAAATAACCATTGTTGACTTTGAAAATTGAGTTTTGATCCTCTGACTTTATTTGCACCAAAATGACCTTTTCCACTCCGAGCCTAACTCCTAACCAATTTATTTGCACCAAAATGACCTTGACACATCATCATCTTCTTCAACTCCCTCTGCATTTTTTCACTCTCTCTCTCTCCCTCTTCACCAAAACCCAAAACCAACAAATAAATCCGGCGACCCTTTAACTCAACATTCCGGCCAATATACTCAACGATAAATCACGTGCGACCCGTCTACGAACTCCTCTCGATCATACGGACACAATGGGACTAGCCTTAACCACTGACGTACACTGACTCGAAAACCCGAAAATGCTCCTCTCGTTTCAGGCGAAACCCGTTTTTCCGGCGACCGGAATTCCGGCCAATGAACTTAACGTGAACAAATAATCTTCAATCAGAAGCATCTTTTTCTTTTTCTGATCATAGTCCTTCTCCGGTGACCTAAACTTGAACTAGGATCAGAACCTTCCTCAAGAACAAGATAAGGTGACTTGAATATTTACTCCGGCTAGGAGCGTTTTTCCGGTGACTGAACCTCTGGCCCACTGCGATCTGCTCTGGTTGAAGTAATACTACCGGTGGCCAGAACCAAACAAAAACTTTTCCATTTGAAAATTCATCTTCCGGTTGACGTTCTTGGTTTCCACTTGAAGGTTGAAGCGGAACAAGGTTTTCCGTTTGAGTTGGAACGGAAGAGAGAAAAAGATTCCGGTTGAAGTCAGTTGGACGTTCCGTTTGAACCTGGAACTTTCGGTTGATCGATGAATTCCGCTTGAACAATGAAACGGAACAGCGATCTCCTCCGGTTGAAGTTGATATCGATTCCGGCTGATGTAGGTTTCCGGTTGATGGTTGGAACGGAAAGTGTTCTTCGGTTGATGGTTGGAACGGAAAGTGGCCGGCGATGTTAAACGGTGGTGGCTTCGTCGTCCTGGTAGCTGCTATTGTACGTGGGAATAGGGTTTTGTAAATTGTAATATTTTATATATAACCCTTTACTTATATTAATTGTAGTAATTTAAACCATTTTTTTTCTATATTTTATATTATGTTTTAACTTAATTAAGTAAAGTTAATTTTTATACTAGTCAGTGTTCTTGAATACAGTTTCACTAAAATACTCTTTAAATGGTGTCATATGAAATACTCGTCACTGGCCGGAATTCCGGTCGCCGGAAAAACGGGTTTCGCCGGAAACGAGAGGAGCATTTTCGGGTTTTCGAGTCAGTGTACGTCGGTGGTTAAGGCTAGTCCCATTGTGTCCGTATGATCTAGAGGAGTTCGTAGACGGGTCGCACGTGATTTATCGTTGAGTATATTGGCCGGAATGTTGAGTTAAAGGGTCGCCAGATTTATTTGTTGGTTTTGGGTTTAGGTGAAGAGGGAGAGAGAGAGAGAGTGAAAAAATGCAGAGGGAGTTGAAGAAGATGATGATGTGTCAAGGTCATTTTGGTGCAAATAAATTGGTTAGGAGTTAGGCTCGGAGTGGAAAAGGTCATTTTGGTGCAAATAAAGTCAGAGGATCAAAACTCAATTTTCAAAGTCAACAATGGTTATTTTGGTGTTTTTCCCAAGAAACCCTAAAGATAATCACACAAAGTAAATTTGTTTCTGGTCTCCGAGAAAACCATTTAACCGGAAGGAGTCTTCCATGTCCAGTTCAAACCAGTAACCGGAATAACCATGGGCCGGTGTCATCTCCTCTCTCTCCAACGTAAAACTGTACACTAGTGAAACAACCTCCAACCAGAGTAAGAAGACCAGTATTGCTCAAGTGCTGTGGTCTGAGGTAACTGATTCGATGATCGGAAAAAGATGATGACCCAGGGTAACCTGGCCGGAGTAAAACCTATCTCCAGATAAAGTTTGCTCCAAGGTAAAACTTGCTACCCGGAGTAAGCAGTGATCGAGGTAACTCACCGGTTCAACATATTGATCGGTTTTGTGATCTACTGGAATACGTCACCGAGATCACTTCTGCCTCCCGACGTATGTTCCTGATCGAGATAACTATACGCCCGACGTAACTGGGTTTGTGCTTTCCGATCGAGTAAACTTGGTCCAGATTTTGTTTCCGAGGTAAGTGATAAATTCCAAGATAACCTAATCGTCAACTGTGCTCAGCTTTCGTCTGAGGTAACCTCAAAATCACCCAAGGTAACTGGGTGCTCGTCCGAGGTAACTCACTTGCTAGAGAAAGTTGTAGGTCCGATGAACCCCAGCCGGAGTAACATACTCAACCGGAGCAGCTGAGGCTCTCCGAGGTAACCTGTCGATCGAGTTGCAAGTCTAAGTCCCTTCCGAAAGACATCAGGCTGCCGGAGTATCTCTAGTCCCTCTCCGAGGTAACTGAAGCCACCTGAGATAACCATCGGTTCCTTCTTCCGACATAACTGCTTCTGCCAGAGGTAACCTGGATCTCACCCGACATAACTTTCTTCTCCGACATAACCTCCACCCGAGGTAACCATTAGGGGTGAGCAAAAAACTGAAAAGACCGAACCGGAACCGAAAAACCGCAGAAAACCGAACTGAAGTAAAAAACCGGAAAAAACCAAACCGAAACTTATGGTTCGGTTTCGGTTCTGGATTAAGAAAAAACCGAAAAAACCGAACCGAACCGAATGAAGAATTTATATAAGTTTGTAAGTTTATATAGATATGTAATTGTGTTTTGATTAACTTAATTGCAGTTATTTATAATTCTTGTATAACTCAGTTGATATTTTCCTTTGCAAACCACTAAGATGCGTTCGAATGGCCTCTCAATCTGTTATTTCATTTTTAAGCAGCAACTCCTCTTCTTTGCTCTTCTTACCATCGAAGTCGATGGGGTCAAGATCTTTAGTGTTAAAAAATTTTGAATTTAAAACCAACTTTTATTTGGATGTTGCACGTGTTTTTTTTTAATTTGATTGTTATAACGATACTTGTTTATTACTATTAATAATTTATCCTTTAGGACTAGGCATTTAAAGTTTAAAACTATTTTAACCACATCTTAAATAGAAAAAAACCTGAATCCGAACCGAACTGAACTGAAAGTGGAAAAAAACCAGAAAAACCAAACCGAAAATAACCGAAACCGAATGGTTTCGGTTTCTTTTTCTAGGAACCGAACCATTCGGTTTGAGCCAAAAACCGAACGGAACCGAACCATGCTCACCCCTAGTAACCATCGTCGCCCGAGATAAGTTTCAGGTCCGAGAAAACCTCCTGAGGTAATCACTACCGGAGTAACAGTCCGGGGTAAAACTCAACCGAGGTAACTATTTTGAATCTCCGAGGTAAGTACTCATGACCGAGATAACTAGGTTTTGGTCGTCCGAAGGTAACCACCCGAGATAACTCATCTTGGGTGAACAAATGTTATTGAGATTCAACCTTTTACATCGAAAGTAAACCATGTTCTACTCAGATCGAGCATACATGCTTCTGTTCATGTATCGGTCATCGGAGATGACATCAAGGCCGGAAGAAGCTATTGTTTATGTCTTAGGTCGCCGGAAATATTTCAAGGCTACCGAGATCTTGCTGAAAATTCAGGTCAGGTCAGTAGTACAATTTAAGCTACTAGTTATTTAACCTAAAGCGGTTGTTCGATATTGAGTCATGGGTTATTAAAACAAGAGGTGGCTTGTTCAAAAGTTTAAATGAGATATCCTCCATGTCTTTGTTCGATTTTTTATGTTGTACTTCTGACTCGTAATAAACAAAGAGCTACAATTCTAAATTCTTTACGGGTTTGAATTGGGTTGAAGCTCATGGTTATTATTTGAAGATTCTATTTTTATTGAAGCTTCTACTTGAAATTCGATTCGAAAAAATGGGACGACGGGTTTAGTTCAATACAAAGACTCTTTTCAGAATTCTAATTCACAAAACCGAATCCAACCAAACCATGCTCACCCCGAATCGAACCAAACCATGCTCACCCCCAGTAACCATCGTCACCCGAGATAAGTTGCAGGTCCGAGAAAACCTCCTGAGGTAATCACTATCGGAGTAACAGTCCGGGGTAAAATTCAACTGAGGTAACTATTTTGAATATCTGAGGTAAGTACTCATGACCGAGATAACTGGGTTTTGGTCGTCTAAAGGTAACCACCCGAGATAACTCATCTTGGGTGAACATATGTTATTGAGATTCAACCTTTTACATCGAAAGTAAACCATATTCTACTCAGATCGAGCATACATGCTTCTGTTCAGGTATCGGTCGTCGGAGATGACATCAAGGCCGGAAGAATCTACTTTTCATGTCAAAGCAGAAATATTTCAAGGCTGCCAGAGTTCTTGCTTGTTGGAAATCAGGCCCCAAAACACCCTCTAAAACTCACGAATATGAATATATTTTCTGCTTCAAAACTCTTGTATCTTTCATTCAATAAAACAAATACATTAAATACATAAATATAACCTTCCACCTAAAGAATAGGAACCCTCTAACCCACTACTTAGACTCATTAACTAACCTATCCATGATCTAACTAAACACATAAAACATGTGACTAAATAAACAAACTCTAATGACCCAGTTTTGACCCGTACCCATTTGACCAACTTGACCCGATCAAGATTATAACCTACATTCACCCCCTTAATCTTGATCCCTATCTTTCATCTTGCTACTTGATCTAACCACAGGTGTCTTGATCGTTCTTGCTTCTATACATTCTTCATGTTTCCTTGCTCTTGCTTTTCTTGCTATAAGTTGTTATTTTCTTGCTTGATTCGATACTTTCTTGCTTGCTTTCTTCGAATCTTCTTGCATACTAACTTGCTATTCGTACCGATCTCGGTCTTCTTCGGCACCTTTATCGGTCTTGTTTAGCCGCCGGTCGTTGATGCGACTTCACGGTCTTCTCGGTCTCTTTTACGGTCTTTCCTTCATGCTCAACGGTCTTCACGGTCTAAGCCAGAAATTAATTTCTAGCCACGGTCTTTTTCATGCCGGTCTTCGGTCACGGTCTTCACTTCACTCCGGCGACGGTCTTTAACTTGCTGCGGCGGTCTTTGCGTTCCAGTTATACCACTGCCATACTTCTCTTATCATAGTATTAAACCACAAAGATTTAATTTCCTTTTTTTTAAGTAAAGTACTACGACCACCAAAAACAAACACAACTTTTTTTTTTCTGAACTCTCGTACAATACATTTATCACAATTGAGTGATATCTTCTTTTGTTTGACTTTTCAAAGATCCCTTTTTCCTTTAAGGGCTCCTGAATACCTGCACACACAAAAGCATCAACCAAAGACTCCTCTTTTGACTAAGCAATAGAAAACAAAACCCACAAAGAATTTTGGATTTCCACTACTTAGGTCTTCTACTCTTTTCTTGATATCAAATCTGGTGCATCTTTCTCACGGCTTTTGACACAATTGCAGATTTTTCACTCGATCTTTGGTCACAATGTTTTCTAGGTTACACAGTCTTAGCGCA
This sequence comes from Deinandra increscens subsp. villosa, assembly GCA_039602395.1. Classification (NCBI taxonomy): domain Eukaryota; kingdom Viridiplantae; phylum Streptophyta; class Magnoliopsida; order Asterales; family Asteraceae; genus Deinandra; species Deinandra increscens. The sequence goes on along the minus strand of JBCNJP010000294.1, from coordinate 43,023 downwards.
AGCCACCACACATGTAACCTTCTTCTCTTCAATCATTGAACCACGCAGGTCCGTTCCATCCTTTCTCTAAACCGCACCACACAGGTTCTCGTCCCTTCATCACACAGATCAGCAGACTTCTCCACTGCTTCCAACCACACAGGTTATCTATTCTTCTCGGTTCCAATCACACAGATCGGATTTTTTTTTCTCAGTTTCACGTAGAAACTTTTCTGCTCTCGAAGTCTTCTAACTATCTTCTTGCTTCATTCGTCTTCAGCCCTGCAGCCGAGAGGGCTGCTTCTATTCTTCGAAAACGACTCTCAAAACGGCTTCTATAACCCTAGCGCTCTGATACCAAATGTTGGAAATCAGGCCCCAAAACACCCTCTAAAACTCACGAATATGAATATATTTTCTGCTTCAAAACTCTTGTATCTTTCATTCAATAAAACAAATACATTAAATAGATAAATATAACCTTCCACCTAAAGAATAGGAACCCTCTAACCCACTACTTAGACTCATTAACTAACCTATCCATGATCTAACTAAACACATAAAACATGTGACTAAATAAACAAACTCTAATGACCCAGTTTTGACCCGTACCCATTTGACCAACTTGACCCGATCAAGATTATAACCTACATTGCTGAAAATTCAGGTCAGGTCAGTAGTACAAATTAGGCTACTAGTTATTTAACCTAAAGCGGTTGTTCGATATTGAGTCATGGGTTATTAATACAAGAGGTGGCTTGTTCAAAAGTTTAAATGAGATATCCTCCATGTCTTTGTTCGATTTTTTTTTGTTGTACTTCTGACTCAAAATAAACAAATAGCTACAGCTCTAAATTCTTTACGGGTTTGAATTGGGTTGAAGCTCATGGTTATTATTCGAAGATTCTATTTTTATTGATGCTTCTGCTTAAAATTCGATTAAAAAAAATGGGACGAACGGTTTAGTTCAATACAAAGACTCTGTTCAGAATTCTTATTCACAAATTCGACTCGATTATTTCCACCAAATTCAGAAATAAGTGAAAAGGTAACACATTTCTGTTTGGGAATTACACGACAAAGTCCAGATTAGAAGTTCTTTATTTTGCTATCCGTTGCAAAAGTCTAGGGCGGGGGAGAACATGATGAGGCTTTGTGCACCATGATTATATCAAATATACTAATCTTTGAAGCGTCCTTGAGCCACGAAGATGGTAAAACGAAGGCAAGGTTAGTCAATTGAAGTGAAGTGGTTTATTTGTTTGAAAAACATTTTGGTTTGATATTCTAGCAGGTACAATCAATTTGATTGAATTATCATTCAACAATTATTGAATTCTCAAGTAGATTGAATCCTTTAAGACATCTCAACCTGAAGATGTGAACATCATCCAAATGTCACAAAGTGTTTGAATATGCCATCTACCAAATAGGGGAGACTGTTGGGAATTATATTCGCGAACTTCCATGACCGAGTGATTTATTCAACGAGCCACTTATTATTAATCATCCTACTGTTCTGCAACACGGTGAAGGTCATGAAGACCCGCAGACTCTACCATATGAAGATTGGCACAAGTGACAATTTTATTTGTTATATTATTGTCCACTAGTCCACCTGTATTTACTAGTTTGTCATCTTGTTTATCTATATAATGTAACATCCCATGGAGGATAAAAACACACAAAGATACACAGAAACACAACGTGCTCACATGAGAGTCTTATGGGAGTCTTCAAGATGCTTTGCAGTTGTGAATGGCCTTTAGGAACATGTTTGTTCTGCAGGCTCGAGTATGAATGGGGTAGGTAATTGTAATTATTTGGTTATGAATACAATCTTACGATCACTTTTTTTATTATGTTCTTCATATCTATGCTCTTTGATTCTCATTATTGTATCAACATCTCAACACTACTGATGTTCATTCCAGATGTTCGTTTGTTATTAAAGACGAGTACACAAAGCTCAACGATCCACTTCCGCAAAATGATAAACGAGGTTAAAGGTTAGCCCGCTACCTTGTTTTAACAATTGGTATCAGAGCCATGGTTGAGAAAATGCAACGTAACAGTTGGTTTCTCAACTTTGTGTTTATATGCTCGTCCTTTATAACAAATGGAGATATTGATAGATTTTTGATCCCCTCTACGATCATTTAAAAATATTTGTTTGTTATGTTCTTGAAGTTCATCTTATGAAAATCTCTATGTTATATTATGCTTCTGCAACAAAAAAGAAACTTTCATCTTTCATGAACTTTCAAAACATTCATCTACGTACGTTTCTTTCCTATTACTGAAACCCGTCCTTTATTTTAAAATATTATAAAGGTTTGTTGTTCAGGAAATGAAATCATCACCTTATTCTTATTTTCTACATTTTAATGTATAATGTAGAGGGGATATTGTTGTCTGACAAAATTGTGAAGACCTTATTCTTATTTTGTACATTTCAATGTATAATGTAGAGCATATATTTTGTACATTTAAAGCTAGTTTATCAGCTAGTTTTTACCAAACGTTATTTTTTTATCAGCTAGCTTATAATTTATCAGCTAGCAGCTAGCTTATCAGCTAGCAGCTAGCTTGTCAACTAGCTTATCAGCTAACAGCTAGCTTATCAGCTAGCAGCTAGCTTTTCAGCTAGTGCGCCAAACACAGCCTAAGTGTGTGTTTCTGTGTGTGTTCTAGAGAGAGAGAGAGAGAGAGAGAGAGAAACCAAGGCTTTGTAATTATTCCTTTGTGTGAATCAATAAAACAAATCTTATTTACATTCTCGTGGACTAGATTGATCGATCTATCAGCAATAAGATCATTTCACGCTCTTACATAAACCTTATGAAATATTAGGCACATGTAATTAGAATTTTTAACTCTATAATCATAAATTGCGATGACATGACACCGAGTGTTGGGATGCATACCACATTTACTTTTGCTTTCAAATATAGAGTACTCCTCAACTCTAGTATTGAGTCTCTACACTGCATGCACTTAGAATACCGACTGTTAGCACAATAGTTCTCTTTTCACTTACAAAATTACAAGTACAAGAGATTATTTATTGATTAGGAGAAATCACTAATTAAAGTAGAAAACTAAATCACTGATTTATCCTTTTCCTATTTTATGGTTTAGACTTCAAGAATTAAGGCCGGCTACCCTGATGGGCCCAACCACACCAACAACTCAACAAGAATAAATAATCGGTAACATCAAACTTTTCAAGTTAGGGTGTGATTTTGAGATATTTGAGATTAATGTTTACGGGTTTGCAATTTGATTATTATATTTATCAAATCTAATTTTTTTTTAGTGTTTAACAGGAAAATGGAGGCTGAAGATGATGAGTAAAATTTGGTGATTTCATACCACTTCAAAATGAAGTAGGTTATGTTGACCCGCTAATAATTATTGACCCGGATTTAATGTGGATATTATCTTATCAACTCCACATGGGATTCACGAGATTTGATTTAGAGATAAGCCAAGGAGGGTTATTTTAATTCTTTATTTGTTTTATATTAGATATAGGAGAGTCGGTTAATTTTGCTTGAGATGCAAGCTTATGTAGGTTATAAATATGAGTCATTTATTCCTTAGTTTATGTACTTTTCATTGAAAGATAGTTGTATTCTTGTTCCTTTGTTTCAGTTAAATATTTCAATTGGTATCAGAGCTTAGGAGTGCTTCGAGGATGAAGACTACGACAAGGTTAACAACCACGTCGCTTGGAACCAAGAAGGAACTTTGGGTGAACGACTGCAGAAAGGAACCATGGGTGATGAAGGCAACAACCAAGGTAACAGAAACGCAGCAAGGGACATCAGCAACGTGTCTATCCAATGTCCAAAATTAACAGCGACCAATTACACGGTTTGGTCGGTGATGATGAAGACGGTACTTGCAGCAAACAGGTTGCGAGATGCGATAGACCCAGTGACGGGGGCTGGGGTTGAAGAAAAGAAAAAATACACGGCATTGGCATTGATCTTTCAATCGATTCCGGAGGAACTCATCCTTCAAGTGTCGAAATACAATGAACCAAAGGACGTTTGGGAAGCCCTCCGTGTTCGGTACTTGGGGGCTGATCGGGTTCAAAAGGCCCGTCTGCAAACGTTGAGAGCGGAACTTGATGCTTTTCAGTTGAAGGAGACATATTGTATTGATGACTTTGCTGCCAAATTAGGAGGTATCCAGTCTAAGTACAAAACCTTAGGCTCAGAACTTGACGATGAAACATTGGTAAGGAAGTTTTTAAGTTCAATGCCAGATAAATTTCTACCCATCGTTTCATCAATCGAGCAGTTTGCCGAAATCGAAACCATGCCATTCGAGGAAGCAGTTGGCCGACTAAAATCATATGAGGAGAGGTTAAGTTCAATTCGGTAAATGTCGAAACCCAAAGCAAAGTATTGTTATCACAAACTGATAACCAATACAAGCAAAAGAAGTACCATGGAGAACATAGGGGCCATCACAGTGATAAAAAATGTCACACCCTCAAAAATCCCACGCGTGACAACGCGCCGCAGGGAGCGTGACAAACCAGGATCGAACACATTAGCCATACGAACAGTCTATATGCAATGTAAAAGTATAATCAGAGTAAATGCATTTTTAAATGCGGAAGCGTAAATCGACAAAGTTGTAATAATTGTTCAAGCGCCAAAACATGCGCAACCCAAAAGTTAATAAGTTTGATAAATAAATAAGTCTGTGATGCATGCAGGGTAGTAGTAATCCTTATATGGTGCATCCTAGCTCGTGGCAGACAATCCAGTTTAGCGACCTGAGATATAACATGCTAAAGTGTCAACACAAAGGTTGGTGAGTTCACAGGTTTAACAGTTCAGTAACGTTTCAAGTTCAGTTTAAGATTGACCGTTCAATAACGTCAAGTTGTAAGACCATAATCACTAATATATATAAAATAGCTAGCTAGGCTATATACATGAAACTTCGCACGTTGATTGTCACCGAAGCTAACAGTTGTTTACAGTTTGCCTTGTTGTGTTTAGGACGAATATAACACCCGTTCGATATCCAATCGTGTCAGCGCGACTGACCCGGGTGGGGTTTGTCAGACCCAGTAGTACTACAATATATTTCCCGCTATCGTCATTAATACTAACGGTACCATAGGAAGGACTTTGTTGTATAGTGTGCTACAAGTACTTCAAGTGATATATAAAAGTATAATTATCTCAGTTGTGTAAATCATGCATGTTAATCTCCCCCAAAAGGATTAAAACAGTAAAATGGGGTCGTGAAACTCACCTTAGGTTGCACAGCAAAGTTTCTAGACAAACAGTTAATTCAAGTAGCAAGAACGAGTCTTGTGCAAGCAATCAATCACCTAACGAGCATACGAGTATAAGTGGGTGTTCTAAACTATTAAATCTAACGTAAACGATAAAAACGAGGAATCGTGAAGTCCGGAATAAGTCGAGGATGGCACGTGTGCCAA
>JBCNJP010000294.1:16415-37071 GCA_039602395.1 Deinandra increscens subsp. villosa | reverse complement strand
GAATGGGAACAGAAGTACACTGCAAGAGCTCTTTTGACGGGTATTACTCCTTGAGGGATGTTAATGAGGATTCTAACAGTAGCAATTGTCTCCTTGTTTATGGAGAAAAAGGTTTGACTAATGATTATTGTTAAAGTTCCATCATTTTCACAAGTCTTTGTCACAATGTAAATTCCAGCCATGTTAAAATCTTGTAAAATAAGTGGTATTATAACTGTCTAAAGTTTTCACCTTTTCACAGTAGCAACATGGAGTATGGATCCAGTACATGAATGGGTGTCGACAGAAGGAAAAGCAACTCAAACAACAGAAATCTGTAAGCTCATTTTTTAAATTTTTATCAAGCATTTGTCATTTCAAACTTCTAATTGATTAGTTATGCAAACAGAAGCTGCAATACTTGACTTTCAGAGTCAAAGCATGCCTCTATACTTTGCAATTACCATTTTTCGGATGTCCCATTAAAATTTACGACTTGTCCCGTTTTGGTAATAAAAGGGCAACAAATATAGATTTTTATAACTGACTAAATAATTAACTGACATTGGATAGGTCAGATGGAAGATTAATGTTTATTAGTTTATAATCTATTAAATAAGGGAAGGCTCCATATTTATGATAAGGTCAGATCGAATGATTTTAATTTGAAGATTGAAAATTGAATAATGTATGTTTGGTCAGTTCGATGGATACTTATAACTGACGGGTATTTGCTATTTTCTCATGGTTGCCTTTGCTTTGAGTTTGCTCATCTAACTTTGGAGGGCGGCTAAGGTGGGCGGCTAAGTTGGGCATTTTTTGGACAGATAACTCTATTGGGTTTTGTTTTATATTTCCTTTGTTTGCTTTAACTATGGTTCGGTTTTTGGATTCTGATTTCAGGTTGTTCAGGTTGTTGGAACTCTAAAACAAGGATGTTTAAATTGAAACTTTGTGTTTATTTCATGCATTCATGATTTCGGTATGCCCAATTATGCTCCAAAGGTTGTTTAAACTATTATTTAGCTGTAATTTCAAGTTTAGAATCTGATTGGGAACAAAAATTGGCTTGTTTTCTTGACATTTTAGGTAGATTGTTGTTTAGGTCCTTCACTCTTTGTTTTTGTTGTAGATACGTGTTCTTTTCTTGATATTTTAGCTAGATTGGTTCACTGTACAAGCATTCAAGGTCTTGCCTCAGTATCTACAACTCTTGGATGGTATACAAGAGATGAGTCATGGTGTTGAGGTAAGACTTTCAAGTAGTTGAAATTATGTAATATTAACTGTTTGCTCAGTAAATTAATAATTTAGTCTGTAAGGCTCTGTTATTTTTATATGCAGTTCTCTATTAGTAGAAAACCACCATTACTGTTATAACTTTTATTTGGTTTTTAGTTGTGTGCAGTTTCTACCTCTATGCAAGAAATGCTCGAGACAACATCGGTTCTACAAGGTGCCATTGATAAATCATTGATTATTATTGATGAGTTGGGTTGTGGAACATCTAGCTTATGATAGATCTGGTTAGTTTTTTATCATTATCTGATGCTCGGTTTCTTAAATGGCTTATTTAAAGAGTAAGACTAGCAAGTGTATTTTATTTTGATCATGTGAGTTTTTGACTCCAAACCTGTTAGGTTGTATCTTATTCGTACCTGAAAATCAACCTGTTCGGGTGTTTGTCAATTACTTATTTTTTCCTCTGGGTAATCGTCTGTAGCATCAGATTCATATTAACTTATTTCATATTTAATATGTTTTTGAAGGTTTTTTTGAACGACGCAGCAGGTTCAAGCATACGGTGGCTCTCTCCTCTCATTCTAATTCATCCGTATATGTACGGTGCATCTTCTCTCGCTTATTATGAACAATCAACAGGTCTATGCACAGATTATCGGGTCGATTGTGTTCATTTCAGAGTCTTCAACATCACAGGTAATGTTGCTTAGCACCTCTTGCGTTCTAGAACCAGCTTTGAGGCAACGTACGGATAGAAGACGGATAACGCTTTATAAACCGTTGCCGCAAATGAACGTGCATACCGCATTATAAGTTGACACCGGACCGCATCGCGCTAAAAAAAACGTATACCCCGATGTAAATTGTCGTGCCGCCATAACAAGCGAACAGAAGACGAATAACACGCTATACACTGTCGCTAACGCAACGCGCGGGCACACGGCTAGTATATGTATATATATATACTCAAAGTAGTAAATCTACACATAAGTAATAGTAAGGCTACACATAAGTTATGACACACATTTGAATATGTGTACCTTATGATGTCGGTGGCGAGTCTCGTATGCAAATGGAAGTCTTGTAGAGAGGGCTATAGTCTAGGTTTCTTTGTGTTTTGTTACCTAGTTCGCTATAACCACAGCTCTGATACCAATCTGTCACACCCCGATGTTCCCAATCACGTGGGCGTGTGACGTCATGGGGTCATAGTCGTGGATACATAGAATGATGTCTAACGGTTTCGTTTACGTTTAAAAACCAAGTATATTATCTAAGTTGCAGTGGAATATATATAAAAGATAACATTGTCTTACAATACTGAAACGACAAAGTTACGATAAGAAATGCGATGGTTCATGATTTATTTAGATAGTAAAAGGTGACCATGACTCCATTCCTAATGCAGGCCCTGTTATTTGATAGACTTCCCATTTGCACACCGAGAGCGAACTTAGTTACCTGAGAAATAAATTTGTTTGAAATGGTCAACGTAATGTTGGTGAGTTCACAGGTTTAGGACTCTACAAAATGCATTTGTAAACAATTTTGATACCATACAAGATATTATATATGTGGTTACTATGGATTGCATTGATATACCTGGTCCATGATTTCAAAGACTAACTGATTTACCCACCTTATGGTAACTTCCCCTAAGAAATACCACTGGCAAAGAATAACTGACATGTACCCCGAGACTTTATATCAAAACTGACCTATGATCATTTTGGTATTTTCAGAAATTAAATGAAATCAACAAAACTAACAAACTCTATTTTTATGAGAAAGATCCAGATGTAAGATCATATCAGACATAACGTATCATACAAACTTCAATTTCAACTTCATGAGCATGTAGATCAAGATATATCCATTTCAATTCTTTTTAAACAATTGACAAATCAATTTCTATAGCTTTCTGATACATTTATGGTATATTAATCAAGCACTGATAACATTGTCCGCACACTTTTCAGAAATATCGGCAACTCATCATTTTTTATTTTATTTTTCTCAGAGATGTAATCATCCATTGTGTTTCATGCAAAAAGAAATCAGAACATTAAATCGTTCTACCTTAAGGTCGATCTCTCGATACGCATATAAGGCCTCGGATTTAACAAAAATTAAGAAAATAACAACAAGTTGAAGTTGTATAATTCAACGACGATCAGGTCGATACTTTCGTATACGCAGAGAAAGTCCGATGAATTAGACGAAACACCAAGAAAAATAAAGCAGAACCTCAAACGAACAAAAATCAGGTCGATCTTTAGATACGCAGAGAAAGTCCGATCGTTTGAGAAAATAAAGAAAATCAAACAAGTTGAAGTCTTTGCAAAATGAAGACATGCATACGCAAGGATATCTCTTATTTTATTTTTACAGATATGTTACACAATACTCATCAAGATGATAAACCACAGTTATCAGGCATGCATTATCTTGATATCATACTTGCATATATGATATTTCTCATGCATTTTCTCATATTTAGCAATAACCTACAACCTTTATATTAACTTTATCCACGCCAAATAACGTATATGCTGATGTAGTATCATTCTCACTTTTTTTCAGATCATTATTTTTATATTTTCTGAATTATCCTAAATTCTCCCCCTAAAATTCAAACAAACACTATTTTTTTTTAATTTTTAAATCCCCCCCCCCCCCCAATATAAAGAAAGAAAATAAAACGAAAAACAAAACAAAATGACCGATCGACATTTGACACGACATGGAAAACCACTTGTAAACACAAGCTCAGCTTTGAAAATGTGTTTGCAAAAGATTTGACAATTAGTGGAGGCAAGAAGTGTAGTGGCGGCTGCTATAACGGCGTCGGCCTCAGCTATGGCGATAGCGTTGGCGGAGAGAGGTGCGGTAATGGCTCCAGAGGCAACCTCGATGGGCTCCTCGGCGGTGTCGTCTGATGTCCGGTGGTGAATCACGCCGGTAGCAGGCTCGGTGGGTAGGACGTCTGTGGCAGTAAGTGGAATGTCGTGTGGTGTAGAAGGTGTGTAGTTTGGTGTAGATGCACTATGCTTTGTCCCGGACGATATGCAAACAACTTGCTCTGAAGTCATCTCTACGATACATGTTCCAAGACAACATAATGTCAGTAACAGTCATATATATATATATATATATATATATATATATATATATATATATATATATATATATGTACTAGTTGGCGGGATGCGCGCGTTGCGCGCTTGCTGTGGTGAACCGCGTGAGCGTTATTATTTTTATTTTACCGTTTGACCCAGAAAAAATGAAATTTCTCACCATTATTTTATCTAAAAAACGTGGACTCTTTTCATGTAGGGCCAGGTAACGGCCATTAACGGTGGTTTACAAACCGTTTGGCCTTATATGCTGAAATAACTTGTAGCATTCTAATAAGGTTTTCAATGCTTAAATAACTTGTATATACAGCTTGGTGGGAAGTACTTTACAAATACAATTCACTTAATAAAACGATCAAAAGAGCGAAATTAAAAAAAAATGAAAACGGTTACTATTCACTCCAAACACTATTCATTTAGTTGTCTATTGTATATAGGGTAATATATTTATACTCAAAGCAGTAAATCTACACATAAGTAATAGTAAGGCTACACATAAGTTATGACACGCATTTGAATATGTGTACCTCATGATGTTGGTGGCGAGTCTTGTATGCAAATGGAAGTCTTGTAGAGAGGGCTATAGTCTAGGTTTCTTTGTTTTTGTTACCTTGTTCGCCATAACCACGGCTCTGATACCAATCTGTCACACCCCGATGTTCCCGATCACGTGGGCGTGTGACGTCATGGGGTCATAGTCGTGGATACATAGAACGACGTCTAACAGTTTCGTTTACGTTTGAAAACCAAGTATGTTATCAAAGTTGCAGCGGAATATATATAAAAGATAACATTGTCTTACAATACTGAAACGAGAAAGTTACGATAAGAAATACGATGGTTCATGATTTATTTAGATAGTAAAAGGTGACCATGACTCCATTCCTAATGCAGGCCCTATTATTTGATAGACTTCCCATTTGCACACCGAGAGCGAACTTAGTTACCTGAGAAATACATGAGTTTGAAAGGGTCAACGTAATGTTGGTGAGTTCACAGGTTTAGGACTCTACAAAATGCATTTGTAAACAGTTTTGATACCATACAAGATATTATATATGTGGTTACTGTGGATTGCATTGATCTACCTGGTCCTTGATTTCGAAGACTAACTGATTTACCCACCTTATGGTAACTTCCCCTAAGAAATACCACTGGCAAAGAATAACTGACATGTACCCCGAGACTTGTTAACGCAGAGTCAGAACTGGAGCGACCAGCTAGGACAGGGGCGTCAACCCAAATAGATCTATTCATTAGTTATCATTCCGTACAGAATTAATCGAAATCAATTGATGATGGGATTTGGCAGCAATATGTTATATAACAAAATTACCACGATAGGGATACAGAAAGAACATATAATCAAGTGTGGCATGACAGTAGTACCATAATATCAAGTAAAAGATTTGTTTGATCATGATTTCTCCCCCAAAGTATTTAAAACAGTTGAAAAGAAAGGGGCCGTGAAACTCACCTGTTTAAGGTGAATGATCGTGATAGCTGATACGAGCTGTAAGTAACCAATGTCCTAATATTGATAATAATAATAGACATGATTTAGTTCCTTGGTTCGGTTTGAATAACGTTCAGTTACCCAATGATCCTGGTCGAATCTTGACAACTTATTCCCGTTTGTATGTTTAGAAAACACGTTCGTAACGTTTATTAGTTGTATAAATATTTAGACTTGCTATGATATTTAAAACAAATAAACATGTGGATTCGAAGTAAATAATTATTAGTCAAATAATTATTTAAAGATTTGTAAGAATATATATGAACATATATATTTAATTTAGATCTCAAATATTGTGATAAATAATATGTATTATTTATTCCGTTGTTTGGTTTATATTTGGTCATACGCTCGTAGTCATTGATAAGTAACTACGCGTATAGGTTATCAATTATTGTACAAATAATTGTTATAACTTGTATGAGAAAAATCAGTTGTTTAAGTTATTAAGGAAGTTAATAACTTTACGATGGAACTCCGATGAAAATAAAGTTAGTTTATTATTTTCGAGTTCGAATGTATATATATACTTGGTGAAAATAAATGTTTTATTTTCCTTGTATTGGTGTCGTTACCTTGAAGTATGTTAATAATAGTATGTACTATTATTTTTGCGACCTCGAGAACTTTGTTGATAAAGTTTCTAATGGTTTGATTTATATATTTTTCCTTGAAATCAAGTAATAAATCTAAAGCTTTTAATGTTTAATCGAACTTATAAGTTTTCAAGGTTTTCGAGAAAAATATAATCATGACGCAAGTTTTAGTTAACTCTTTACGACGAGATAAGATCGAAAGAGTTTCGGTTCGTCGTGTTTGTTTAGTTAACTTCGTCTGATCATTACAAATCCATTTGTTTTTAAGAAAACATTATTTGTTTAACCGAAACAAAACATTTCAACTCTTTTAAAAAACCTTTTAATATATTTTTATCTCATAAAAACGATTAATATTTTTAGAAAATTTTTGTTAGGTTCTGCCTATAAATAGGCTTCAAACCATGTCTTCGCGTCGTTTATTCCATCAACAAATCAAGTCATACAATGTCGTTTAAGCTCGGTTTTAAGATTAATAACAAGTATAAGATCAAACTAGTTAGTTTACATCCTTGACTTTGTTTTAATCAAAGTTTATTATAAAAATGATATGAGTATAAGTTACAATTTCTTTATAGTTGTTAAGTGTTTTATTTATCACTTTGAACATTCATAGTGTTTAAAAGTTCTAGTGACCATTTTAGTTTGTATATTCATTTTAGAGCTCTCGGGTGACCATTTTTACCAACAAAATATCATAACCATTTCGTGAATCAATCTCGGGTTTAAATACTCTCGAGTATATCATTCGGCGCATCACTCGGTTTCTCTATCACGAGACCCACAATGTGACTATATTAAGTTCTCCGAGCATCACACCTAGTTTGATCACTTAGAGATGAAAGAAAACAAGATAAGTTTATCATTTTATGTGGGTTTTTATCCCGAAATGAAAAGAAAATCATCAAGACTCGTGGGGTTCATCGGGTGTACATTTTTATGTAGAAATGTAGAGACAAAGTGGTGAGAAGCTCACAACTAGCAAACCTCCAAGGTGACGGTGGTTGGAATCGGTGTTGGAAGTCAACGGTTGATGGCGGCGGTGACAGCAGTAGATGGTGATGATGGTGGTGGTGGTGCTGTTCGATGATGATGATGATGGTAAAGGTTGATGTGGGTGATGGTGATGGACGATGATGATGAGGATGGTGGTTGTGGCGGTGGATGGTGATGGTGGCGGTTCAACGGTTGGCGACGGGAGGAGGTGGCGGAGCACTCCAGCAGCAGGCGTCTGGGGTGGTGTGGCGTCGGAACCGGCGGCGGCAGTGAGTGACTATGGTGGTGGTGTTCGTCAGCGCCGAGAAAGGGAGGGGGTGGCCGGTCGGTGTGAAGGATGGTGTGAAGTAGAGGTGGTTTTGTAATGGTGGTTTTGAGTGTGAGAATGGTTTTGAAAGGATGGTGGTTTTGTCCTTTAAGCATGTGCTTAAAATCTTTAGGTAGATTTGTTGCATAACTCCAACCATGGTTAGGTTAGCTAGTTAACCTAGGTTAGGACATAGGTTAGTTAGATATTTTAATAATTAGGTATTTAGGTGGTATTAGTTTTATAAAAACTAACAACTTTACCCAGATATTTTATGAAATTACGAAATATAAAATATAGCGTGTCATAAAATAATCACTAAAAAGTTGACGGAGACTTTGAACGGGTCAAAAATTATAAAAACGGTTATTGGGCCGGTGTAGTTCGTGTCAGGCCGGTATGCGGGACTTTCTCCGATTATCGCGCGGTTTGTTTTGTTACTCACCAAAATTTGTCGGGATCGATATGTTTGAGTTTTAAATTGTCGTTGACTCGTAGGGTCATGTTTTTGGGCTCGGTTCGTTCGTTTCACGTTATTGGGCCGTGTTGGGCCCAATCGGCATACGGGCGATTCTTACTGAATCATTCTACCGTTTTGGTCGAGACAAGTTTCTAAATTAATTATGAGGCTTCAATATTATTAAACAATTATTGTTTTGGTTGTAAATTAGTTATTTAGAAATTTTAAATTTTAAATTTTAATTTTTCTTGTTATTTAAGTTCCAACGATCTCGTGGTGAACTTTTCCTTTTGTTATGGGTTTGTTTTTCCAATACGAACGTGGGAATTTTCAAGGGTAGACGTTTACATGCACAATATTTACTAATATTACTACTAGTTCAAGTTAGGCACATGTATATACGTATATATATATAGTCAAAGTATAGCTTTGACCCGGTATTTTCGGACAGGTTGTCATAGCAATGCCATTGTAAGATAACCAAATGCTTTTTGTTCAAGCTCATATAGTTTTCTTTCAGCATTATCAAAGGTATGAACTTCTTTGAAATCTCCTTGATCAGTTGGATGTGTGTAAAGCTTCTTAATCGGAATCCACAAATCGATATCATTCGTGCTTATGTAAGCAGAAAATCGTTGCTTCCAATTTTGATAATCCTCCAACTTCAACAACTTGGATACTTTCTGGCTTGTTCCGATTTCATTATCAAAATTTAGCATTGTTTGCATCACACTTTGCATAGCAGCAAAAGCTTGAAAATCTGACATCTTTTAAATATTCAAATTCTGATCAGCCGAACTCTATCCGAACTCAAATTCCTTATCCGAACTTGATTTTATCCGAACTCTATCCGAATCAGAAATCTTATCTGAACTGTATCCGAACTGAAAATCACCCAAACTTGAAACAGTAGCCGAACTCTTGCCGAACAAACACAAGCCGAACCTGTCCCGACCCTTAGCCGTACAATCTTTCTGAACCAAACTGTATCCGAACCCTAACTGAACCTATACATCGGACGACCGAACACAAGCCGAACCTGGAGTTCGGACGATGGTTATTCCGAACATAAAATTCTTCAGCCGAACCTGACAATTTTCACTCAAAATTTTCAATTTTGGATAGATTTGAACGAGATTTGCAGCAGTGGATCAGAATAAATGATGATGAATGATTTAGAAACACATTTTTTGCAAAATACTCAACTGAAATACCTGAAAACTAGTAAAATCACTTGAATTTTTCGAAAACCAAACTTTTTGTTTCAAAAACTCCAAAAATAGCAACCACAGATCAGTAGAATGAACCAGATAGCTCTGATACCACTTGAAAGTTCGTGAGCAAAGGATCGTCTACTCGATCTAGCTATTTTGGAAAAGAAGCATAATTAAATAAAACACATTAAATGATTGTTTTATTGATCTAAATGAACAATTACAATCACTTGAACATATAAAATAGACACGGAGAACACACCACAGACGCTCAGTTATCAATTACAAAGAGACAAACTTCCTATTTATAGTCGACTAGCCAAAACCTGGGCGAACTGCCAGTTCACCCTGATCCGAACTGGCAGTTCAGATCCAGTTCGCTTGGCATCTTAAATGTTGTCTTGATCTTCACATCGTCTTGTCTTGATACTTCACACGACGCACAGATTATGTATCAATACATGGAAATTCTGAAGAGTCGCTAGCGCCATCTGTTGAAGCTCCTTGTTGTGTCACTATTCGTTCATGAACGTCCATGAGACGAAATTAGTGATGAATCAAAATTAGTGATATGGATGAGAAAGAAGACCTAGTTTCGCTAGAGGCGTTTAATTGGAAATTTTCGGGGAAAGTGAGAGGGAAAAGTATCTGATGAATCAATAACAAGTACATTTAGTTCGAAATTTTGGGTGAAATCTGAACTAGTGGTGGGAAATTCAAAATTTTTTGTGAGAATTTTTAATTAAAAGAGGGGAATTGTTCAAACTGATAATAAAACCCAAAATTAATTAAACAATATGTATATTAAACATAATTAAACCTAAATTAAACATAAACATAACCCAATTAATTAATTAAATGTCTTCACGTGGCTCTTCCGGTGGGTTCATCCACCGGATCTTTATCCATGAACTTCATCATCCAGTTCGTAAAAGTCTTCAAGTGCCCAATTCCAGAAGGCTTCGTCCTCCCAACCGTCATCCACCAAAGCTTGAGCAGGAGCTTCATCCTCTTGAGGTGTTGAAATAATGAGATTGTGAAATTGTACGAGTATATCAATTCCAGTTGACATAACTGTGATCCTTTAAGTAGATCAGATTTAAAAAGCCCTAAAAATGGAAGATATTTGTGCTCTCGACGGCCATCGGAAAAATAATCCCTAACAAAACATATGGATGAATATAAATATTATTATTTTCTTTTTGATATACTAAACAAGATTTGACTAACACGTGTTTTGCGGCCGAACTAACACAAGTACCAAATACGGTGACATTACTAAAACACAACTCAAAAATAAAAATAATAAATTATTGTAATTGAGAACAAAAATACCCAAAGACCACCATGTTGCAAATTTCTCATGTATAATTAATTTATTTAAAAAAAATAAACGAGGGCCAATATATTAGGATACCGATTAGGAGCAATTTGGGTCAAAGTTGGTCAATGGGGACCAACTAGATTCATTGAGGACTAAATACTGTCAATTAGCGTCATTTAGGATACTTTAGGATCAATGAAGACTAGTTATGGTCAATTAATATGTTCAATGAATACGAATTAGGACCAATTCAATGAAAAGGTAGATTATGTTCGTAGGACCGATAAGGAATGAACATGCCTAATGAGGATCGATCAAGTATGACCAATTAGGACCAATGAGGGCCGATTAGTCTGAATGAGGACCATCGATACCAATAATAGTCAATCAGGGTCAGTGAGGGTCAATTAAGACCAACTAGGGTCAATTAGGGTCAATGAGGACCCATTAGGACTAATGATGGTCGAATATGTTCAATTAGGACCAATAAGGACGAATTATGAGCTATTAGGGCCAATTAGGACTGATGAGGGCCAATTAGACAGAATTATGACCAATTAGGGTCAATGAGGACCCATTAGGACCAATGATGGTCGAGTCGAATATGCTCAATTAAGACCAATAAGGACGAATTATGACCTATTAGGGCCAGTTAGAACCGATGGCGGCCAATTAGACATAATAAGTACCAATATGGCTCAATCAGGTTAATGGGTAGCAATTTGGCACAAATGGACCAATAAGGACCAATTAGGGTCAGTTAGCCTCAATAAGGACCAAATAGACTCATCGAGGACCTGTTACTTTGATGTACAACAAATTAAAGTTAGTTAGGCCTAATTGACCCCAATTGATTATAGTTGGTCCTAACTGAGCCTAATTGGTCGTAATTGACCGTAGGTGATCTTCATTGAACCTAACTTAGCCTAATGGATTATAATTGACCTTCATTGGCACTAGTTCATCCTAATTGAGTATTGACTGGTCCTCATTGGTCCTCATTTGTCAGAATTGACCATGATTGACCGCAATTGAGTCTTCACTGGTCCTCATTGAGCTTAATTGGCTGAGAGCATCCTAATAGACCCTAATTTCCCCTATTGGGTCATATTTGGTCCTCATAAGTCGTAATAGAACATAATCGACCCTCGTTAGTTATAATTAGTCTTCATTGACCCTATTGATCCTCATTGACCAATATTGACCACAATTGACCCTGATTTCGTTAGTCCTAATCGGTCCTACATGATCCTTATTGGTCCTCATAGGTCCTAATTGACCCTAATGGATGTGGATTAAATTAAAATAAATTAATAATATGATTTTAAACCAAATTAAATTTTCAAAAACTTTCTCTTCTCCCTTCAACTCCCCCCCTCCCAATTTCAACTCCGATAACTTCGTCTGTTTCAATTCTTAGGGTTCATTTTCCAAAAACACTTATCCTCTAATTTGTCTCCAGATTTCTTGGCGATTTAGACCTAAACCGTACTCTCTCATTTCTCACAAGTGGCACCCAAATTGAAGGGAAAGCCTGCATCAAAGCCTACTCAACTTTTCTTCGTCGAACACAATGTTGTAGGTACTACGAGAAGTCTGATAAGTCAAAGTCAGATGAAATGATCGATTTCCTCCTAAATTCCAACATTCATTTTCCTTTAATTGTGGATCCTACAATATGCAAGGAGAGAATTATTGAGTTTTGGGAGTCATCCAAAAATATGTTGATAGCAACGAAGTTGATCAAGTGTACTTTCGAGTGTACGCGAAAGTCAATGGCAATGAGATTAATGTGACTGAAGAAATGATTCGGAAGCATCTGAAATTGAATGATGTAGGAGGTGATACGGATTATAACTTTGACGTGTACATCAAAACTTATGAAGCAATTAGTTATGGGGGTGACTTAACCTGCAGGACCATCAAAAAGGGACAACTACCCTATGTTTGGCGGTACCTTTCTCATACATTCTCCACTGCCAATCTCACAAGAAAACTGCGTGGGATGAACTTGCTGCACCCCAATCATCCACTTTTCATGGATTGGTAAATAGGATAAACTTTAAGTTCTCAAAAATGATATTTGATGGAATGCTGGAAAATCTAAGACCTAAAACGATCTTTTACGTACATGTACCCCAGATTCGTCCATATTAACAATCTCAATTGTGAATTTCTAAATCTGCAAATCATTGATCAACATCTTGAACTTAAATCCTTTACAAGTAAAACATTTTCTAACATGCAAGTGAAGAAAACTATTTTTCTTCGTAGAGGCACATCTCACCATATGCCTAAGGCTAGGACTGCTCCTGGTGACAACCTTGTTATACCAACAAGTGTGGAGCCCACACCAGAGCTGTTGGGTTATATAACAAATTATCACTTTAAACACGAGTATGCAGCGGATATTTTCCTATGAATTAATCTAACTAACCGGATAGACAACGTGTACCTTTTTAGCTCGGCAAGAGAAGATCTTCTAGGATTTGAAGTAAATCCCTCTACGATCGCACACACGACACACCGATGTACGTATGCTAGTACTCGATCACGAACTCCTCTTGGTGAAGTAGGCTTGGTCGAACCACACAAGAAATCGAAACCCCTAGGGTTCTTTCTTGTTTGTCGAAAATTAGAAAGAAAGAGAGAGATTAGGGTTTGCTCTTTTATCAGATAAATGCAGCAACTAAACCTTAAACCCAGAGGGTCTATTTATAGGTTTTACAAACTTGATAAACATGTTAGGGATTGGGATGGGGACCATCAACGAATTCGGCCCTAAGGCCTTATCCCAATCCTTCTCTCAATTGTAATCCAATTATAACTCTCTCTAATTACAACTAACACCCCTGTTAACAATTAACTGTCAGTTTTTAACGATTCCTCGTTAAATGTTCGTGATAAATATTAATTAACTAATTAATTAATACAAATACATTAGTGTCGAGACGTGTAATCCCGTAGGCTTAAATACTTTCCGGACATACGCTTATTAATACGTGATCATATCCCTACAGCTCCCACTTGAGCTCGTAGTAATAAAGGTAAGAACATTGGTTAGCGTCTAGCAACACGCCAATGCTCCCGGAAATATTTAAGTACAGTTTCTCAAAGTGTATTTAAATGGTACAGTCATTTACTATCCCTTTGTTACCGATACCGTTGTTAAATATTAATATGGATCAAGTCATTTCATACTTTAACGATTCTGTTTCTCATTCCACAACTAATTAGAGATTACCAAATTCAAAATCGAGACACATCTGGATTTCATTTGGGCATGGCCATGCAAACATCTTAACTAGTCCCAATGAGGGGCCCAGTGGTATCTGCTTCAACTTTTAAGCTGAAGGAACAAATCCTCTTGACTACACGTGTCCAGTCACATACTTCACTACACTTACTGAAAATAGCCCTTTTGTACTACCTTATTCAGGATAGTTAGAACTATATCAAGCAGGTGCAATCCATATATGCATGACCTGCTTGTATCTCAAGTCTAAGGATAAATAAAGCAACCATTTAGGAATTTCACTTAATGACGACGATCCATAAAATGACAATTCGTTAGTGGGGTTGTCTGATATGCATCTTATGAATACCATGTGAGTTTGGTGGGACCATCCATTATATATTCCAAGAATATTACCAATCACTCAGATTTGTCTTAGTTTAACTATATTCCCATATAGTTAATCGAAAATGGACAATTTAGAATACTTGACAAGTACTCAAGGATTAAACATGCAAATATAGGACACAATTTACTATTAAATGAAATCAAACATATCAAGTACTTTATTTCATTATACAAATAGAAATTGTTTAACATCCCTTATCCAAATACCGAACATCAGACATACATGATTTAACTAGCTAATTTAAGTCCCATGCCCTCGGCATGCCTTTCAAGCTTCGGCCTCGACAAAGCTTTCGTGAAAGGATCAGCTAAGTTAATATCTGTGTGAACTTTGAGTAATCTGATTTCACCTTGTTCGATCTGCTATAGTGATATCTCCTGGCATAGTGTCTGGCGCCCTTCTGAACTCCAGGTTCTTTGGCAATGTTATAGGTACTACGAGAAGTCTGATAAGTCAAAGTCAGATGAAATGATCAATTTCCTCCTAAATTCCAACATTCATTTTCCTTTAATTGTGGATCCTGCAATATGCAAGGAGAGAATTATTGAGTTTTGGGAGTCATCCAAAAATATGTTGATAGCAACGAAGTTGATCAAGTGTACTTTCGAGTGTACGCGAAAGTCAATGGCAATGAGATTAATGTGACTGAAGAAATGATTCGGAAGCATCTGAAATTGAATGATGTAGGAGGTGATACGGATTATAACTTTGACGTGTACATCAAAACTTATGAAGCAATTAGTTATGGGGGTGACTTAACCTGCAGGACCATCAAAAAGGGACAACTACCCTATGTTTGGCGGTACCTTTCTCATACATTCTCCACTGCCTATCTCACAAGAAAAATGCGTGGGATGAACTTGTTACACCCCAATCATCCACTTTTCATGGATTGGTAAATAGGATAAACTTTAAATTCTCAAAAATGATATTTGATGGAATGCTGGAAAATCTAAGACCTAAAATGATCTTTTACATGTACCCCAGATTCGTCCATATTAACAATCTCAATTGTGAATTTCTAAATCTGCAAATCACTGATCAACATCTTGAACTTAAATCCTTTACAAGTAAAACATTTTCTAACATGCAAGTGAAGAAAACTATTTTTCTTCGTAGAGACACATCTCACCCTATGCCTAAGGCTAGGACGGCTCCTGGTGACAACCTTGTTATACCAACAAGTGTGGAGCCCACACGAGAGCAACCATCCTCTTCAACTGATATACACATTCCCACTAAAAGGGAGAGGATATCCACATCAAAAACGACACCCACTCCACAAATTCCATTGACTGAGAGGACTAGGTCTCCATCACCAACCACCCGAGCAGTAGACCCTTCCTCTTGCTCACGAAAGCATAGGAAGAAGAAAACCAAAAGGGTCTCCAACTAATTGATGAATCACTAAATTTGGATGAACAATCCCCATCCATAGGACAACCTCGGAATGAGGGTGACTTAGACCATATGAAGTAGATTCCCCAGGTACCCTCTTTGCAAGGGATGTACTGCTGGACTTGGTTCATTCACCCAACCCACATTCTGCTAAGAAGGTGACTTGTAGTAGTGATGAAGCAAGTCATGTGGAAAGGGGTGACACTACTCATGATGTCCCTCTAGACCTTAAGGATAGTGCCAATAGGAATCCCGGGTGCCAAGAAACCATGGGTGCTGAGCATGAACAAGGTTGGCATGTTGTCTCTTCTTTGCTCAAGGATGTTGGCAACACACCAGTTGAGAGCAGCAAGACAGTTACTGAATTGACGGTTTCATGTACAAAACTTGAAAATGAATTGGCAGCTCTCCGTGCAATTGTTAGAGCTCAAGGAGAAGAAATTGAACAGTTGAAGGCAAGACAATCTTTCAAAACCACTGATAGGTAAGGTTTTCAAACGTATAAATGAAATTCACATGTCAAACTAGATTTAATTCAAAATAGGATCTTGTGTAGGGTTGAACAACTTGTGCCAGTTGAACAAGTTGATCCGGTTGAACAACTTGATCTAAAGGAACAAGGCCATGCGGGTGAACAAGTTGATCCAGAAGTTGAAGGCCATCCTGATGAACAGGTTGATCCAGAAGTTGAAGGCCATCCTGATGAACAGGTTGATCCGGAAGTAGAGAAGCTTTTTGAGAAGTTGCCTGAAGAAGGAACTTCTGATGTTAAAAATGTTGAGAAGAAGGTTGTTAAAGAAATAACAGTTGTTGAAGCTCCCTAACCTGCTGATATTGAGAAGAACATGAAGGAAAAAGAACTTGAAGGTGTAAGAACAGAGGAAGGTTATTCGATTCCTTATGGTCTAAACCTGTCATGTGCAAAGAGCCAAGTGAGTTGGTCCTAGCTCCCGTAACTGAAGACAAGGAAACTGTTGGGGACATGCTGAAGAGGTATTAGCCAGTTGAGGGTCAACTGATGAGAAGAAAATCTCCTAAAAGATTTCAAAAACACTTATTTAGTTTAGTTGTGCACCAACTCTACCCTATTGGCCCTGATGGATGTCTTCTATATGGTTCAAAAGGTAAAGCCCCCATGCTTGACTACGAATTAGCAGATGAAGTGTTGAATAAGAAATATCCTCCAGCTTCAGTAGTTGTGGCATCCAAGAATGTAATTGGTTGTTCTAGAACTATCATGTTCTCTAGAATTGATAAGTATGGAGAAGATCCAGATGGTAAGTCACATGTATATGAACACTTTAGGATTCAAGTTAGGAGAAGGAGAAAAGATGAGAGCGATATAGCAGGTGGATTCTTAGGCATGTATATTGATAGAATTACTCCACTTGCTGAAGATAATAAAGTTTCAGCAATTGCACTCTTAGGTAACGATATTAGCAGAGTCATTCCACTGGTTGAGAAATCTGCTGAAGATAATGAAGCCATAAGGAGATTGCTTGAGAAGGATGCTATGATGGATGCAGAGAAGAGAGCTAAGGAAGAACATGATGGTCTTGTTTATGCATTAAAACATGATGCTGAAACGAGAAAGTATGAGGATAACAAGGTTAATTTGGACACGATTACAGAGTTAAGAAGGAGATCAAATAAACAGGAAATGGTAAGCTTGATGAAGCTGGTTATGAGAAGCTAGAAAAGCATAGAAGGGATTCTAAAAAGAAATTAAAGGCTGATCAGGAGGCGAATATGCTGAAGACTGAGCCTACACTCATTACAGAAATGAAGGATGTAATATTAGACCATGGTTGGCTAACACAAGAAGTATTAAGAAATGCGTCTGACAACACTGTATTAGACCACATGGATCTTTTATTGAAGGATAAGTTTGAATTAAAATTGGAACATGATATAGATGAGTTGATTCATCAAGTCGACAAAACTATGGTAAAAAAGAGATTACAACTAAATTGCTCCCTTAAGCAAGGAAGATGAACTGAAGGCTCTTAGATTGTACTTCACTGAACATCTGAATAAAGATCCTAAGAGAATTAATCACAATTCTCTTTCCAAACTAAGATTGATGTATGATGACGTTAAGAAAAAGATGGTTACAGATGCAGAACAACAAGGATTGCCAAAGCCTTCTGGTGCATTTGATCTCTACAAAGATAAACAAGTTCCTTCTTCTCTTAAACCTCATAATCTCATAGATTCATTCTTAATTCCACTACCCCTAGCCAAGCCAAAAGGAAAAACCCTCCTAGAACAACAAGAGCTAAGCCTCCACCAGTAAAGAACCCTAATTTGATAACACCTTTAAAACCCTTACATCCAAAGTTCAGAGCAGACAACTTCACTCCCATTATTCCTAGGGAACGAAAAACGCATAAAACTTTAAAAACTCCTATTCTTCTTTGTGAACCAGAAAAATCACCACCACAATCAGAATCTACCTCAAGTGAATCAAATGAAGAAAACATAAGAAAGGTGATCAGCTGGGAGTATATTGAAGAGAGTGAAAAGTATCAAATTGTCACTAGTGACGGCAAGAAGACAGTTAGAAGCATCAGTGATGCTCTACAAGGGTTTTCTGAAACAGAGCTACGAGATATGGTGAGGATTAGTGAAGGCAGAGAAAGACTGACTTTTAGGGAGAATATTCTCTATCACAAGGCCACATTTCGGCTACAAAGTGAGAAAGATGTTGCTTTAATTATGACCAAATGACTGGACTATCTCTACATATCGAATAATCGACCTGCTAGGGAGTCCTTTGGGTTTTCGTTTTAACTTTGTATACTCTCTTCGCATACTCACAAGGTCAACCCGAGAGTGAAAGTCTTGAACACTTCAATTTGTTTGATTTTCTTTGTTTTCTCATTTACCAGGGCTTTCTCTGTGTGTCCACAAGACCGACCTGATTGCTAGGTATTTGAGGTTCAGTTTTATTTTTGCATAAATCATCAAGGATGATTAATTCTCTAATAAAATTGCTTCTATATGATAAAACATGATGATTTACCGGTATATCTGATAGAGTTAAGGCCTTGTTATCAGTGCATGATAATATTACATTAATCATATCTAAAAACGATAAATATGATTGGTCCATGCTGAAATAAACATAAATGTCGTATTTGCGATTATCTTGGCTTGCATGCTGATTAGGGCCGAAATTAAAATGTGCTAGATGTGTTATATCTGGTATGATCTCACGTCGTGTTTTTTCTCGTAAAATCAAACATAGAGTTTTACTCGGTACTACATTTTACATTTCAGTTAAAAAATCCAAAAAGATTTCAAATGTGTTTTGATATTAACTTTAGAAATTTTAAAAAGATTTTTGGTTTGTTTTAGCATAAACTTTGTAAATCGAAAAAGATTTTATTTCTTGTTTGTTTTTGATCAATTGGCATAAGATACAAAAATTTCAAAATTAATTTCAAACCATCTTGGTTCTCTGAAGGAGATTTTTCCCAAGATTAATTAAATGTGGGCTTGAAAATAGAAAACCGCGTTATCGTCTTCTGAAATCGCAAGTTAAAATATTAACTCAAGAGCATGTAGAAAGGGGAGTACATGAAGAATGTTTCTTAAATGGTTCAGTGATATGGTCCTGTTCCAGCAATACCAGCTCTACAATTAACAACAAAATTCAAAATTGAAGATCCAATTCAACAATGTTGAAGATCAGATAATTGAAGATTTAAAGATGATAGAAGCAGATACATCACACATTATGGGGGAGTCTGTTAGAGCATAAACCGTGTGTCTCGTGTGTTGTATCTAGATTCATCGTGTTACTTGACAAGAGTTAGTTTGATGTGCTGTAAGCTGCCAACGAACCAAGCAGCAAACTGATGTGCTAACGAACCATGGGCTCGTTGCTAGGCCAGGTTCATTGGAAAGCATGGGCTATAAATAGACAATGTGTGTTAGAATTTCATAGACATCTGACTGATATGAGAATTGGCATCTAGGTGATATTTGTGAGTGGAGAGCTTCTAGTATTTGAGTTTTGTAAAGAGTCTAAGTGATTTCAATACAAAACTTGATTATAATACATTCTTGTCTCATTGATTTTATCACCAAACTAGTAGTAAAATCCTTCCAGGAACATACACAACAAAAAGAGCCCCCTCCCACCTTCTATGAAGCACGCTCCTAGCTTATCGTGGAAGAGACGCCGGAAGGCGAAACATGTCGCCATTTCTGCTAACTCTGCCGCCAATGCTCTCTTGCCCAGCAGCCGCTCCAACCCTGCCAAATCAACCGAAATCGGACCCTCAACCTTTATAGAGACTAGACTGGAAGAGCGGGGATCCGACACTCGGAATCAGCGAAACCGTGGTAGCTATGGTCGTCCATCTGATAGACGTGGACGATTTTTGGAGAAAGGGGTCGTGGATCACGAGGTCAAAATTTCCTTCAATTCCTCCATGGATGCTATAGTACTAGGGGGCGATAAAAAAATCAATGGACTAGCCCACCTGTTCCATTTTAAACCATGAACCGTGGACAACCCAACTCACCAACACGTATACTTGGGCCAAGGCCCAATTCCCCTCAAGCCTGCATTTCTATTGATCAAAATTATCTTCCCATGAATGTTAACTAGGCATTCCACACTTTGACCATCAATTCTATTAGAGCATTATCAGGTTCGTTGTGTGAAGTATCAGATACAAGACAAAGTTACTTGGAAGGCTGCACACGAATTGACACGAAATGAGAGTTCATAACCACATAAAGTGACGGTTCGTGACCATACGAAGTGGACACGAAGTCACATTACGTTGCAGTTCGTGTCACTTCGTGTAAGCTCCAATTCGTGTTG
>JBCNJP010000294.1:0-15915 GCA_039602395.1 Deinandra increscens subsp. villosa | reverse complement strand
GCCATAAGGTCTAAGTTCATGCTGGGGTTTCATCAATGAAAGTTTTCTTAAAAGGAAGATGAGGATTCGTGTACCATAAATTTTGTCGATAGTTGTTATGACAAGAGCGCTAATAAATATACAAAGTATGGATAACTTGCACAATGCATAAGAAGGGAAATTACAAGGTTGGTGGTACAATTATCTATACATAACAAGAAGTTCATGCTCGACGTGTGTAAATAGAGTTTTCATGAAAGACTCTGTATTGTTACAGAAATAGAAGAACAAGGTAGTCTCATCATCAATGATATTAACTAGTTGAGATACTAACCAGGAGTGTAGCACTTGTTGGTTCAAAGCTTGAAAGCTTAACCAAGACATGAAGGATTACAAAAGCGTGAGAATCATAAATTGTTGGTTGCTAAATCATAAACGGTTCAAATCATAACGAAAAAAATCTATAGTACAGGTTCAGAAGGTCAACTGAAATAGTCGTTGTGTTAAAGCTGAACGTCATTTGTTCGAAAAATCAGGATGGCTTTTCACTAACATTACCCTATTAGAGAGAAATATGCTTGCAGTGAGGTAACCGGTTTGTGCAATCGTGACGACGTTGCTGGAAACAAGTTTTCGTTCGCACAATAAAATCAGCAGTATGAATCTTCAAAGGAAACTTCACAAGAGTTTTCAAACAAGAAATATGTTACAGTGCCCGATATATGATTTATATAAGTCGCGTATCCAGTGTTGTCCGGGTTTTCATCTGGTTAAGGTTCGTGTAAGTTGCCTCACAATTGCAAAAGTTCCAGGGATTGATGTGGTAGATAAGGTCGTAGGGGTAGAGTTATGATTCAACATGAAAAAAAAACTAGTCAAAGATTTCGTCAAGAGTATTCGTAGTCGAGTAAAACTTGTCATCTAAGTACACGAGTGAAACAATGTCCCTTCAGGACTAGCATTCATAATACGTTTCAGAAGAGTTCTCGAAGGGATTAGAATCCATATATAGGAGAGAAAAGATCATGCGCGATAACATTTACAAAGATAGATGACTTCGATCATCCGATTGAGTTCAAGATGTTCAACATTCAATGCCACGATGAGAGGAAAAAAACGATTACAAGAATTTGGTCCCAATACGACCATTGGCTTGCCTAGTAGGATTCTCCAGGACTTCCATACACTTCAAATTACATTTATGTGTGCACCCGTAACGGTAATTTGCCTTATATAGTCACCCTAGTTATTCTTACTTCTGCTACCAGGTATGGTGGAGTACATATGAGGTATCCACAGAGTGGGTATAAAGAATGTGGCCATTAACCTTAAGTTATCTTGAATAGAATTCGTTAAGGGGACAAGTCTTAAGGACAGAATGCTCGCTTACTAGGGATGAATCACTTGGCATGAGTCAGCCAGAAATTTATTTCAATAAGATTTGAATAGGGCATATTACAATGACCCTAGCTTAGCTCGAAGTCATAAAATAGTTACCCAGCATACCGACTTGATCAAAATCCGGTACATCAAGAGAAAATTCCAGTCGACCCATATCAGGTACCATTTAGATTTTAGGATTTGTATTATTTCAACACAACTATACAATAGAACGAGAAAGGAAGGATCTTAAATGATCACGGCGAATGTGAAAAGAATCAAGATAACAAGGACAAATATGAGTGCTCCATGGGTAACCACTTGAATCCAATGCAATGTTGCCTCTTCTGAAGTTTTTTTTTTTTTTTTTTTAAAAAAAATTTTTTTTTTTTTTATTTTTTTTTTTATTTTTTTTTTTAAATGAATGATCGCGCTATTAGCACGTCATGACAATGTTGCATGAACAAAGTGTTCGAATATGAATGTAGGGAAGGTATAACAGGGACCTCCCAAGCTGAGATAAAGATTTAAGAACAGGAAGAGGTATTACACCACCTTCCTAAGTAAGCACTCGTCCAATGTCTGGGTACTATGCCCAGTCCTTCGGTCTAGAATAATCCCGAGCAGAAAACGACTCGTCAAGAGTGAAGATGTGATCCTCTGATCTGATTCGATGTCTTGTCGCCTCGGATGCAAGGTAGGAGGTACACGACTCGCTATTGGTGGGGACGACTCGAAGATAGTTGGATCCTCGGCGACAATAGGAAAGGTTTCATAAGAAAATGACACAAATAAGTAGAGACATAGTAAACTAGGTGTGTGTGAGAGTGAGTATCGTCTTTGGCACGCGGAGGAAAAAACATTTGTTGGGAAAAGTTGTAACTAATGTGAAAAATAGTTACAGTTTAGAATTTCAAAAAATTATTTTTCTCTGCAACTAAGGTCTCTGATACCAATCTGTCAGACCCCATTTTCACTAACGGAGTCATACCGTGCGGGTGTGATCCAGACCAGGACCCGAGTCATTAGTTACAATTAAGTATAGTAAAGGGTAGAAAGTGTAAATACATTCCAAACCGAAGGTACTTAGTTCAGAGTTTAAAACTTAGCGGAAGCAACTAAAGTGTTTGCGCAAAACAAGGCGCCGAGTCATAAATGAAAACCATTTACGATTTATTAATAAAAAAATATTTAACATAAAAATTCCCAAAAATAAAAGCAGAAAATGTTTTAGGCCAAAGTTCGCGTCCAAATCCGATAACTCCTTGCGACCTGTAAAGTGTGCATAAGAGCAAATGTCAGCCAACGCTGGTGAGTTCACATAAGCACATATGTATACCTAATATAAATATGCAGTACGAATACAACAGTTTTATTCGTAGTTCAGTTATGTATATTACAAGTACAATCCATATCGTAGGTAGCGAGCCTAAGTTCATGTCACTAAAACGTTCGCAACCGAAGCTGACCAATTAGTTGTAGGAATAATCCTTACGTGTTTTGCCTTCCCCGTGTCTACTCGATCACAGTAAGTTAGGCTGACATTGTCCTCAGTCCGACCGCCAGTCGGGTGGTGCATCTCGTGCCCGCTGAGTGGGGTTTGTCAGACCCCAGTAGTACTACCCAATATCCCCTCGCTATTTTCTATTAACGGTTCGATAAAGTAAGGACTTGAAAGATAAAGCATTTTACGTGAACATGTGATATATACTGGATTTCTACTTTAATCATACATCAAAGTTGTCGGGTTATCACCCTAACCCGGGTGTAACGTGTTTGCGTGTGTTATCGTCCAAACCCGGACGTAATGTAAAAGGTTGTGTAACTCACCTTAGGGTGCACAGCAATTACAGATAAGTAACACCACAAGTAGCAATTAACGGGTCTTGTGCAATCTACCAAACTCCTAACGAGCATTTACACGTAAGTGTATGTTCAGGTAAAGACGACTAAATCTAGACCAAGGGTGAAAGATAGACGATGTCAATTATGACATGACGAAGATCAAAAAAAATCTTAAAATGAGTCGATGAATGCAAATTGCCAAAATCATGACGAAAACAAAAGTTGACGAAAAGTATATTAATTAATAACAATATATGTCCATGAAATCAAATAATAAAATATGTACATATGCGAATGAATATATATATAAACCCGAATATTTATTATATCAATAACGAGTACTCCAAAATGTACTTACATGTTTGTAAATATTTCTATAAATATAAATCAAATTTTTAGAACGTTTATACCGCAAAATGCGCATATTTATATTTATGCGGTTACACATTTTTCTTTTCCACCCGAGTGTAGAGATTTATAAAACGTTCAATTTATGTTTATTTAATACCAAGATAAGTATATATATATATATATATATTGTTCCAAACATTATGATATATATATATATACCAATATTCACTTATATATTCGTATATAGTGATAAAAACATGTGTTATATATAATAACGGGATAACGATAAAAACAACAATATCGACAAGTCTAGGGGTCCAAAACAGCGCTATGAACGACCAGTGATAGGCCTCTGGTCAACACAACTCCAAAATCAAAATTAAAAAATAAAATAGCATGCTTTGAGGTTCACCAGGTTCGAACCCGTGACCTCCAGGTTGCCTACACAGAGTTTAGCCACCACGCCAGCAGCTAGATTTAATTACAAATCCGACCAGAAGCGTTCTAGTTCCACAGTTTATTGAGATTTGGTTTACAGAAAAATATACAAAAAGATTGAGTGTGGGAGGGGTTCGAACTGGCGACCTTAGGAGCAGGAGTCAAAAGCCTTAGCCATTCGACTGGCCCTGAGAGCAGTGTTTATGTAGAAAATTAAATATTTAAAATGTTCCAGTTCAGTGGCATCTTCTTCATGGCAACCCTACCAATCCCCACCACTCTTTCCGATTGCCGGAGAGTTTGTAGAACTCAAAAGGACGAACAGAACTCGAATCCAAACGATTACACAGAAGGCTTAAGGGTTACCTTGAGAATAAACGGAACCGAAAGTGATGGCGGCGATCCCGAATCATGAACGTCGATGTTGAAGGCGGTCTCCGTTACTTCTCCTGCTACTACTGTGCTCGACACTTCTTTGCACGACCCAGACACCGACGTGGGACCTCCAACACGTTGCGACTGTGAAGGATGAGTGGTGCAATGGTGGCCGGAATCTCACCGGCGATGGTGATAAACCTTCGGAGGATTGAAGAATGAGAGAGGGAGAGATGCGATATGTGTGCACAAATGGTTGAGAGATGTCCTAGAGGTTTCAATGTAGTACATCACAGATCAAATCGTAACCGTTAACGGAGTTGAATCGCATACCAGTTATCAGATTTGGAAAGCCGTCGAGTTTAAATGTTATATATTTAAATTTGACTTTGCGTAAATGACGACATTAGTCCCTCGCAGGTTTACAACTTAGGAGTCTAAGTTTCAGTAATTATGATGCTGGTCCTTGGAGGTTTGGTTAAGTAAAATAAGTTTAGAAATTAGCAATTATGGTCCCCCAAAATTTATAATTCGCTAACGAACTCTAACAGAGTTAACGGAGGATGACTTAACGATGAATATGCAAGTGTATGTCCACACTTGTCTGACGGAAAAAAACATCTATAAGGTGTAACCCTAATCGGTATACATAAAACCACAAACACAAACCTCTAATTTTTTTTAAGTGGTTCACATAAAATCATATGATACTACGCACAATACTAACGGCGTTTTAATCATCGAATCGTATGTGGTTATGTGATACGTTAACACATAAAATCGTGAAATGTAATGCTTATATATCTATATAACACATAAAATTATAAAGGTAATTGTCACATAAAATGATTAAGTGTTCGCTTGAAATCATAAAATATGATTTATATAAAATTAAAATATGATTTACAAAAAAAAATCATAAATTATCGTTATTTAAGTTAGTTAACCGGCGTCTAGACACATGTGTAATGCTCATAACTATTCTAGTTAACTGATGTAACGGACGTTATTGGAAAGTAGCACAAGTTATTAACGAAGTTAACCTGAAAATTACCAGTTGTCACACAAGTCCTCAGTATTTAGGCTTTCAATCACAAGGCACCCAAGCCAAAGAAGAACAAGTGGGTTGCCACACCAATAGATCTATTATTGTAACCCCGACTCAATGAGTTAATGAGATATGTCAAATCGTTCAATCGTTCCCATCATTTAATCGTTCACATCATTCAATCGTTCAATCATTCACATCGTTCATAGCAATAATCCACACAAGTTTAACCATACAAGCATACACATAACAATCATAGCAATCACATTTAGTTTTAGAATAAAGCATAAAGAGTTTACGTTCTGATAGCCTACATGTTGCACCCCAAAACAGTAAATGCAAAGGGGCTATGAATACTCACCTGATATGGAGACACAACGGAGCACGACATCACGATACGAGACTAACAAACCCTAAAGACGACCGTTGGTGACTAAAGGAGATTGATAATTAAATAAGTAAACAAATAAATAAATATAAAGAAATAGTTGATTTAATATTCATGACACAAAGTGATGTGACGGTCATGATCGACTTGACGACTCGTTGATGATTGATTTGGTGATACGTACGTTCATGGTTTATAATAAGGGTCAATCCTAGAACTAAGGACACACTTTATGTATTTTCATGTTGATCTAATTATATACATATTTTCCATAGAGTCACATAACGGATATACACATGCTAACATTCCTAACTAAAACTACAACACGCATATAAGCTCAAAATCATGGATTCATGGCACTCTTGTAAAGAAATCATCAATTTCGCCATTTTACATGATCCAAACTTAGATCTAATTACAATATAGGATTTTTCATGACAAAATCCTAGATCTAGCATCACAACAATATTTCTTATGACAAGGCTACTAGATCTGATGACAACATATCATCATCACAAATTTTAAGTACCACTTTATATCTTTTAACCATCTTGACCAAAGTTCATAAAAAAATACTAATATTTGACATGAAGATGAGTAGTTCTACAACATGAATTTAAATTTATATTCATAGAAAGAAGTCATATTTATCATGAAAGTGTCACATATAGAAATCTTTCATCTACGGCATCTTAGAACTAACCAAAACTAACATATCAACACAACTTTGTTCATAAAATTTTAAGATAGAACCATATGCAATACGAGGAATT
Organism: Deinandra increscens subsp. villosa; assembly: GCA_039602395.1. Classification (NCBI taxonomy): domain Eukaryota; kingdom Viridiplantae; phylum Streptophyta; class Magnoliopsida; order Asterales; family Asteraceae; genus Deinandra; species Deinandra increscens. The sequence continues at coordinate 9,338 of JBCNJP010000294.1, read as the reverse complement.
CTAGGTCTAATCAAACACCATATAAAAAATCAAACTTGATCATAAATCCTTTAGATCTAATATGAAGAACCTTAGAGCTAAGCAAAATCCTTACAAAAACTAAAGCTTGATCATGGGTCTTTTACATATAACATTTGAAAACATGATAGACTCTAGATCTAAACAAATTCATCATAAAAATGTAAACTTGATCATGGATCCAAATAGACCTAGCATTTAGAACATGGATGACTTTGGATCCAGCAAGAACTATCATAAAAAACAAAGACTTGTCAAGAATGGGAGGAGGATTGATGATGTAGTTGAGATCTAACCTGTTGATGATAAAACTAATGATTATCACACCTTGGATCCACCATATTTAGCTCAAAAATATGATAGGATGATGAAAGAATTGTGGATTTATTAAAGAAAGTTGGCTGGGAAAGTTTAGGGTGAAAGGGGAATGTGAGGAAATGAAAAAGTGGTTTAAAAAGGGCAAATTATAAGTTTTTTGCGTGCTGGGCAATATGCGGACCGCATAAGGTCCCATAATGAGCCATATGGTCATGGACCTCCTGATTTGGCTCCCTGTTGTTGGTTTTTCCGTTTTCCCTCCAGTTTTGTTGTTTTTTGATGTTTTCGAGTCCCGTTTTCACCCAAATTACCCATTTCTTCATCCCATCATACTAACCATGTTCAATACACTCATAATGAATATAAATATGCCATGAAACTCATAGAAACGCACAAGTTAAGTCAAACTATGCGGTTTTGGTCGGTTTTGACGTACGTATCGATTTTGGGCAATTCACCAACGTTTCGCGACTCGATCAAGTGTGTGATGACTCGTGACATGATATGTGATTATTAGACTCATATATATGTTGAAATTGATATAGGATACCAAAACTACGAGATTCCCGATAAACGACGAATCGAGTACTGAAATCGCATAAAAACTGGAAATTGCTTTATTTTTAATTTAAGGAATCCAATTTGAATCCAATTGATTGTAATAAAGTATTTTGTCTTGAAGAATGATTATAAATTATTTAGATCCATTAACTGGGGTATAAGTCACATCACATTCCGCATTTGCTTCTCTTACCCCAGACATTTGGCATTAAAAACTTAGACACTCGGACCTCAACGTTCTCTCAAAGCTCAAAAGGTCATCTTTAATTTCTTATTCTAGTTAAAATAAATAAATCTTTGTTCATCATGTGTTTTTGGAAAAATTACTAAGTTTCCCTTTTTTGAATCAGTTCTAATTCTAGTTTATTGTTTGACATTATACATAGTGATATTTGGACCTCTCCGATTATTAGTATCGGTAGTCACCCTTATTAAATTTTATTTCTTAACACAAAACCAATTTTCTATGTATTTTTCTCCTCTCTCATAAATCGCAAACCTTCTCTTCTTTTCTTTCCTTCTCGTCTCATATTAAAACACAATTTGAACGCAACATCAAGAGACTTCAATGTGATAATGGTGCAGAATACACGACACCAATTTAAAAAACTTTATCCCTCATATATCGTTTCCATCTTGTCTCAAGAAACGAGTTTATATTTCCCTTCATGATGTCTCTGCCATTGTACATGTTCCCACCACAAAGAAGCATGTTTTTTTTAACTTAATGGCAACAAGTTTTACCTTGATATTGTTTGGAATGTCATGGAGTTCAAAGACACATTCCACTATTTGGAGCTAATTAATGAAATCGTCTGGTAGCATACGTCCCTCGAATCCTGGAATTTTCATGCGAGTACCCAATGCCGAAAGTGGATCAGTTGATGATGGACGTTCTTGGCGATGACGGCGACCAAAGATATTCCGAAACTCGGGTTCATCGTCATCCCAAACCTCCGACTCGGTTTCCGAGTTGTCTTCGTGTTTAAATGTTGAAGCTCTAAATCACAAACCTGTTGTTGCAAACGTTCAATCTCAGCCACATCACATGGATCACGATAGTCATGTTCGTTGCCTTTGGCAGCGAATCTACGGTGTTGATGAAGACGGTTTCTCCAATGATTAGACATCCTAAGTAACCTGGTGTTACTAATACCACTTGATACAAATTCATACAAGTAGGTCGCTAAAACCCTAGCGACAAAGGCAATTCTTGATAACCCAAGAAGATACTAGACTTTATTAATACTTTATTTATCCTCAATCAATCTAACCAAGTGATCCCTCTAATCGATAATTAGGCCAACAAATAATTTTAATTTAATTAATTCATTTTTTCTATCAAAATTTTCACTTTCATCTAAAAATTGACTCTACTTTTTTAGCTTGTTCTCCTTGCAAGAACCCCTCTTTTTTTTATTGGGTTGTAATGTAAATAGTTCGTGATCCCGTCTTAGTGAGTCCTTTCTTTAGTGATGAACTATTGACGGCAGTCCTACATTTTATCTCTATGGACCGAGGAGAAAGGGGACTCAGCGGGAAGATGATTGTACCGTGAGAGAAGCAAGGAGGTCAACCTATTTCAATCGTTAGTCTTGGGCAGTTCCTTTGTGAAAGTGTATGTATAGACAAATAAAGGACCGCGTTTAAAATCAGGTCAATTTCTAATTCTTCAAGTTGACTCTGTGGTAATGCAATACATAAGGCAAATATTGTATAATTATTCGGTTTTCCGCAATTTTTTCGATTCATCTGTGTAAATAACTATTACAATCAAGAAAACTTATGATCGTATATGGTCAAGATCGATTAACATGAAGGAAGAACACAAGCAAAAGAATAAGTTTCCACAAATCAATCGATATCCCCATATGTTAACCAGTTTGGGTACTTAAACGAACACTGGTTAAAACTTACATTTACAACCTCCTATCATGTTATAGTTATAATTAAGCCCCTATATTATTTCATAGGTAACAATACTCCCTTCTTAAAAACATTTTTGACCTTAAAAATGAAAACTTGGAAAGAAAGAAAAAACAATTGAAATTGAATTCCATTTCAGCAACCTTTTACTCGTGAGATGACTTTGCTTCCTTCTTTATGATATTTTCTTGCACTCATTTGATGATCATTACTATATCCCCATCATCACAGTTAGTCTCCAAAATGGGGTTACAAAACCTTAATTGAAAGATAAAGTTACATTCCATTAGACTAAAACTTCATGTATGCATGCAAAATGTTGTGCAGCCAATGAACATATCTCATTGTAAGTCAACCCAATTTGTGAACTATTTTGACTAACTACACTAGTCAACAATTCACTCTTATGCATAAGAGCTTGAATTAGACATTCATGCTTAATTTGGAGCCTATTCCTAACCAATTTTATGGCACCTTCGATAAGGTTTCCTATCTTTTTTAATGGTTCCTCCAAAGCATAATCCAAAAGAAACTTGTGTAGAGATTTTTCTTCATCTACATTCTGTGGTGATCCAATAATTTGTTCATCAAACTTCTTCGAATACTAAGAAGAAAACTTTCTGTTACAAGTATTTGAGACCAATTCAACCCATATCCAAACTTATTATTTAATCCTTGAAAAGCATCAAAGAACTCATGCCTTGTTTTCTTTTTCTTAACTCGAGTGAAAAAATTTCTTTGATACATAAATGCTTCAATCAAAACTCCATTTTCTTGACTTGCACATCAGTTACAACCCCATTAAGCCAATGTCCAGCTTTAATGCATTCACTTCTAACCATGTCTTTCATTTTAGTAAACCATGAATCAGCAAGCAAACAATACTCTGCAATAGAAGCCTGTAGGGATTTTTCTACTATTGCTCTAATATTTTCCTGGTATTGAACTTCAACTAGTTGTAACCACTTCCTACCATAATAAGAAACATTTGGAGTTGCACAACGACCTTCATTTGCTTTTGGTAAAACGACTTGAACATCAACCCCTATTCCCTCTTTGAAATGACCCTTTACTGCCTTTATTTTTTCATTACATCTAGCATCATCATTATTTTTATCTAATGACTCTTTAACACAAACTACTGAAATGATTATACCACGTTCCTATTCAAACTTGTCCATCGAATCTAGCTCTGCAAAATCATAATCCGTTAATGATTCTTTAACATCAACCACTGATAGAATTATACTAGGTTCCCATTCAAACTTATCCATCAAATACAACTTTAACTCAAATGAAGAAGAATAAGCTGTAACAGATATGGTTATACCCGATTCCCAGTCAAATCACTTAATACACACATATTTCTTGTCAAGTTTACAAAAAACAGACTAGTGGTTTAGACCCACAAGTTTCTTATCAAGTGTACAACCAACTGTACGGGAAAAAAGAAATGGTACACCAACTGACCCCTCTATTTCATTTTCTTGTTGATAAATTGTACAATCAGTTACTTCATTTGCTACCTTTGATCTCTCACATAAGCCCTCATCCTCCACTACTTGGTCAATAACTATGTCTATTCCAATTAATTCTGAAATAACACCCTTTTCTTCAATTTTAGATGGTACATCCAATTTATCTTTGATTTCCAATACCCCATCATCAAGGAGTACTTGAATCCCAGTTTCAAACCCACCTAACATTATATCATATACGTGGGGTGCGTGTCTCAACTTGTATGACTTTGAGGGTGTCTTTGATTAAAAAACCTCCTTCTTATCACTAATGACATCAGAACTATTAGAATGTTTAATTGAATCCAATTTCACTGAATTTTCTTGTATTTGGCCAAATAAAATTCCTCATACAATGTTAAACTTCTGCCAATATAGTGATGTTCTTTAAGAACTTCACTAATATCTGCTTTAAGACTACAAACGAAGAGATATACAGAATAATGCTCACAAAGATCAACTTTATTAAGCAAGATTTTGAATGCATCACAATAGTCCGAGACCATACCTTCTTGCCATAGCGACATGATTTTTTCCATAGTAACTTCCATGGTTGATTCGTTATTGTTGTGGTGAATCAAATATGATGATCAGTTGACTTCAATTGAGATTTCGTTTCTTGGCCAAATAATTGCTAATGTAAACTTTGACCGTTGTCGTTGCCCTAATTATCGATGTTCTTGATTCTTAAATTGTCGTCAAACAAATAGAATCATTGCCTTGAATAGTCGTGAATCATAATAGATGATAGAATTTGAGCATGCTCCAAAGAAAGAACAACTCTGATACCATTGTTACAGTCAAGAAAACTTACGATCGTATATAGTCAAGATCAATTAACAAAAAGGAAGAACACAAGTAGAAGAAGTTTCCACGAATCAATCGATATCCCCATATGTCAACCAGTTTGGGTACTTAAAAAGAACACCTGTTACAATTTACATTTACAACCCCCTATCATGCTATAGTTAAAATTAATCCCATATATTATTTCATACGTAACAATAACCAATATTGGTTCACAGTCAATAACATCTTCACCATCTAGAGTAACAATGAGTCGAAGAAAAAAAAGTTCCAAATAGGTAAAAGTTCAAACAATAAAAGATAAACATAAAAAAGAATAAATCCCACACAAGAAGGAAGCTAAACAAAAATATGAAATTCAAATATCTTGGGTGATGGTTAGATTGAGCAGGCCAGTTAAGGTTACCCAAGCCCATCCGGTTCTTTAGGTGGTGCTGGGTTAGTGTTGTGAACACTATGGACCCAGGTCCAACCTCATTAGACCCATTTAGGCAGCCCATTCCAGGAGTTAACAAATGGCCCAACAGGTTTAATGGATCCAAAAAGGGAAGTTATAAGCAACACGAGGAAAGGGGAATAGGGTATGAGAATTATTATGAAATGTGTGTTGTCTTCCTCATCTCCTATTCTGTGATCTGATTCCCCATCCCCTTCTTATCAATTGTTCTTAATTTTCAGTGTAATCATTCCATCAATATCAATACCAATTTCAGATTTAATACATAATTGTGTTTACTTGTTAGTAGTGAAGTATCTATTCACTACATTGGTGCTTTCATTGACCCTCCCCTTCTATGGCTTTGAATAGTTATGGAGATGTTTTGCACTCAATTTCTGATCTAGCACCTGCCCCTCTGCCTCGTTTTGCCGGTGTAAATCCGATCCAATGGATCTCTGAAGCGGAACAATATTTTATCTCTCACGCCATTTCTGATGAAGAGAGGTTTCCGTATGTAGTTGAATTATTCGATGATGAAGCATTCTATTGGTTCAATTCATGGTACAGGAAATTTGACTTTGTCGCCTGGGAGACATTCACTACTGCGATGCTTGCTCAATTCCACTTTGTTGTCATAGATGAACATCAGACTGATTCTCTCAGTGTCGTTTCTTCCATTCCGGCACCCTTAGATGGGAGGAATTCTCCGATTTCTGATTCCATCGACTATTGCAAGTCCGTTGTTACTAATGACTTTGAGGTTGTGGAGCCAGACTTGAATGATTCGGATCCACTTACATCGGCGAAGGCGATTATTCCTAATCATTCCGGTTCAATCAAATATGTCGATGAGTTTCGTAATTCTGAATCAGCGGTTGCGGCGCCATTGAACCCTACTCCCTTGACTCCTTCCATGGGCGCTTCAGATGGTGCTCGTAGGTGTTGTCATGATGTGCTTATGCGTGACCCAGGTTTTATTCATCACATCTCTTTTGCTCAGTTCCTTTTCTCGAGTTATGTTCAGGTATATCCTACATCCACAAGCTTTATTACTGCTATTAGTTCGGCTAAATTCCTTTTCGACCCCGATTCAATTTTTGGGGCTGATCGGTTCGAGCAGGCCTTTAGTTTTGATCCTGGTCCTGCTATGCTCTCTGAATATGCTACTAGTGGACTAATGTCTACGGCCCCTAACCTGTTTGATGATATGCCTACACAAATTGTTGCTTCTGCTATTAAGGACACCACATTTGATTTGGTGTATGGCTCACTTCATACTTTAGTAGGTCCTTTTTATGGGAGCCTCAATGCCATACTTTTGCAACTCACGAAGGCTGAGGCCATCAAATGGATAGACTCAGTTGTTGGTCTACTATTAGTTGACATTACTATGGGTTTATGGAGACCAAATAATAAGTTCTCTTGGGAAATTGCTTCGAAATTTTCACTTGAGCTTCATCAATCCTTGATTTCCAGTACCTTATCCATTGAAGAGAATGACAAGCCTTTGGCAACTATATCTCTACATAGAGTTTCAACAGGTGTCTTGCTTGATACACTCATAAAGGCTGGCTTGGAATCACAATTCAAAGAGGTTGTGGATAACGCATTGGTTCTTAATGCCTTGGGGTCTAGCCTTCATTCTAATCGTATACTATGGCACGAGGTACTAAGAGCACTTCAGTCCTTTGACAAAACAGAAGCCCCGAAGGTGATTGACACCTGGTTATTGATGCTCCTTTATCCAAACTATGAATCTATGCCCCAGCGTGTTGAAAAGCCACTAAGCATGTTTGTGTACTACGTATGGGGTAATATGGAATGGGTGACATATCACTTTTGCTCCTTTCTTCCCTTCTTGGAATACTTATTGGCTTGCAATTCCCAGCAAGAAGTCTTAGGATCACTGTTCGCCCATGTGGGTTTTGATAGTACCATTGTGATCAGCTCGACTTTCGATGATTGTATGGACAGGTTTCGCACGGACAACCTACATAGGATGTATGATGTTTTCTACTGTCTCTTACTTTATGCCCGGTCTACTAATGCATCACTAGGATCATCTATTACGGTTGAACTTTTTATACTAGTCAGGAAGCCGCTGTTGGACGATGAGGAGGCGCTCGACCTAGTGAGAACATCCCTAGATCCATGCCATCACTTACCAACATTCTTGATTCTCTTCTCCGATGACCTATTCACTATTATGCCTTGGTTTAAGGACTCCCCATTACATGTACTGACATTTTCTGTACGAGTTGTAGTGCATGGGTGCTATTTATGGGTATTGACATGCCATGTTTTCTTCCAGCTAACTCATGAGCCACCAAACAAGTTCGCCAAATGGATAGGATTTCTTGTTCTACAAATTGATAACGACCTCTTTATATTTTTTGGGCTGCTGATTTACTACAAGCATATTGCTCCTCGAGTTACATTTTTGGGCAACCCCTTTCAAGAATTTAACCATTGGTTGAAGAAAAAATGCATTTATATGGCTAATGTCATTGCTGAGACTTCTTTGCACACAGCTGCAAACATCTGGCTGTTAGATGCATATTCACTAGTTATTACAAATTTTGAATGGAAGCCCGGTTGGTCATACGGTTCGGTTGTACAATTGAGGGAATTAATTTGTTTCACCAAGCATTCTTGTTTCTACTACAAAGGTGCTACTGATGTTATCGGAGTTGCAATATTAAATATTAAACAACCTACTTTTTTGTTGAAGTCTATGATGCTAAAAAATGTGAAGTATCCATCTGCTTGGTCTGTTACAATTGAATTCGCTTTCATTAGAGCTTCAATAAGGGCAAACATTGGAGGTTCTATCTTGATTGGTGAGTTTTCCAAAAAGCACTCAAGTGATGATGTTACTACTAATCATGTCACATACACATACACGACCTTGATCGCAACTTATGACGCTCAGAAAAAGAAAGCTGATGTTCATTTTGTTGTTGGTGGTATTGTTTGTGGGTTGGATCACATATATCAAGGGCTGCAATTGCGGTTGTTTATTTTCGCTTTGTATGTATGTGGTGGTAACCTTATCGCAACTTCCGTTGTTTTCCATTCCTTGCCAAATCAAAGCTTCCTTACTTGGACTACCATACTAATATGCATGGGCATACATGGATATGAAATAACCACAGAGGGTCATATCCTACTGATTTTTCCACACTCATTTGGTAGTTTTACACACTTTTTGAAGTTTACCCATCTGAGCTCCATCGTTGCTTCCTGTCTTGACCCATACTTTATTTTATTTGAGGCTCTCTATGGGACTAAACCCCCCAATATCGTCCTTTGCCTACTTCATACTTTGGGTCATGTAGTCATTTGGGAAGAAATTTGCTATTGGCTCCCTTATTTTGAAATGCACCTTGAGGACAAGGTGAATGTAAAAGGGAGGGGTAATGTTGTGAACACTATGGACCCAGGTCCAACCTCATTAGACCCATTTAGGCAGCCCATTCCAGGAGTTAACAAATGGCCCAACAGGTTTAATGGATCCAAAAAGGGAAGTTATAAGCAACACGAGGAAAGGGGAATAGGGTATGAGAATTATTATGAAATGTGTGTTGTCTTCCTCATCTCCTATTCTGTGATCTGATTCCCCATCCCCTTCTTATCAATTGTTCTTAATTTTCAGTGTAATCATTCCATCAATATCAATACCAATTTCAGATTTAATACATAATTGTGTTTACTTGTTAGTAGTGAAGTATCTATTCACTACAGTTAGGATA
>JBCNJP010000293.1:44879-61879 GCA_039602395.1 Deinandra increscens subsp. villosa | reverse complement strand
ACCAGCAAGGGTATGGTTCAATTCACTGCCCAACAAGTCTATCGATAGCTATGACCAGCTTCGGCAACTCTTTGCAGACCACTTCGGCCAACAGCGAAAATGCACCAAAGACCCAATTGAGTTACACAACATAAGGCAAGGTGATCAGGAGTCATTGCGTACCTTCCTGGAAAGATATAAGTCAGAGTCCTTGAACATCGGTCATACCGATGAGAGGCAACGAATTTCAGCCTTCATACATGGCATAAGAACAAGACAACTGCTCAGGGAAATGAGCGCCCGGGTACCCCTCACGATTCAGGAAGCCTTCGATCGTACCGAAGCTTTCATACGAGGGGAAGAAGCAGCCCAGGCCCGAGACCGGTCTTCAGCAAGCCAACCTAGACAAGGTGGCCGAAATCAGAATCAGCGAGACAGTCGTCGCCCTTGGCAACAAGGTGGCGACCGAAATCAAAGGGACGACAAGCGGCATTCAGGTTTCACACCCTACGACCGACCATCGGCGTCGGGCCCCAGAGGCAATGAAAGAAAAGACTACCCCAACCTAACAAAAACTCCTAAAGAAATCCTCCAAACGGAAGACGCTAGCCGACAGTTCAGCAAGCCCAGAAATATGGGCCCCAACACCACCAATCGGAACATGTCCAAATACTGCGACTTCCACCTGGACAGAGGTCATGATACGGACGACTGCCATCAGTTAAAGAAAGAAATCGCGCAAGCCGTAAAGACGGGGCAGCTAGCGCATCTGATGAAGGAAATCAAAGAGCAGAAACAGAAGAAAGACAAGAAGGCAGATCTCCCCGTAGTTCACATGACACAGAGTTCGAAGGCAAAGAAACCAAGATTGCGAAGAGAAGCGTGGGCAAATCAAGTCATTTCGTTTCCGGCTCTGAACACCGCTGCACCGACCCTCAGTCCGATGGTCATAAGAGCCGAAGTGGGAGGTCACCATATTCACCGAGTGTACATTGACGGCGGCAGTGCCTCAGATATCATGTACAAACATTGCTTCACGAAGCTCGCGTCCAGCATCCAACAGCAGCTTCGGCCTTCCAAAACTACATTAATGGGCTTCGGCGGCGAAGTCGTCATTCCAACAGGCGAGGTAGCACTCTCAGTCACGTTATCCGACAACGCCCATGAGCGAACCGAGCGTGTAAACTTCCTAGTAGTCGATCGACCGTCGAAGTATAATATCCTCTTCGGTCGACCAGCCATATACAAGTTCGGCTGTGTTGTCTCCACAGCCCACAGTTTAATGAAATTTCCAACAGAAACAGGAGTTGCCTCAATCCAGTCAATGCAGGTTGAATGTGACTTAACTGCCGATGTGTCTGATGAGTTGTCACATAATCAATGGAGAATCAATGAAGAATATCCCGACCAGTTGATCACCATCGGAGCAGATGTCTCAAACCACACAAGAGAAAAATTATACAACCTAATGAGAAACAACACTGACATCTTTGCATGGACACCAGCCGACATGACTGGTGTACCACGAAAGATTACCGAACATGTGCTCAAGGTAGATCCTAAGCAATTTCCAATCCGGCAAGGCAAAAGAGGTATGGCTCGGGACCGAAGTCAGGCAGTCTGTAACGAAGTAACTCAATTGGTGAAAGCAGGAATTCTGAAGCCCCTGCAGTGGGCAACCTGGGTGGCGAACCCAGTCATGGTAGCCAAAAAAGACGGGTCTTGGCGCATGTGCGTGGATTTCACAAGCCTAAACAACGCTTGCCCTAAGGATTGCTACCCCCTCCCATCCATCGATGCTAAAGTGGATGCTCTATCGGGCTACACATTCAAATGCTTTCTCGATGCTTACAAAGGCTATCACCAAATAAAAATGGCTAAAGCTGACGAAGAAAAAACAGCCTTTCATACTGACAAAGGCATCTACTGCTATCGCAAAATGCCCTTCGGCCTGAAGAATGCCGGAGCCACTTATCAGCGACTCATCGATCAAGTTTTTGAACCCCAAATCGGTCGAAACATGGAAGCATATGTCGATGACTTGGTCATAAAGAGCCACACCGAAGCAGACATGCTCAGAGACATAGAAGAAACCTTCGGACGATTGAGGGAGGTCAACATGAAGCTTAACCCCGCAAAATGCTCTTTCGGCATGAAACAGGGAAAATTTTTGGGTCATATCGTCGTCGGCAAAGACATCATTGCTAACCCTGACAAGGTACAGGCTATCAGGCAAATGAAACCTCCCCAATCGCTAGAGGAATTGCAAAGGTTAAACGGTCGGCTAGCAGCCTTACATAGGTTCATCTCCAAGTCCGCGGAAAAATCAATGCCATTCTTCAAAACACTGAAGCAATTCACCGAGACAAAACAATTCCTATGGAGCGAAGAAGCTGACCTAGCCTTCGAAGAACTAAAACAGGCCCTATCTCGGCTAACCCCAGTAACGGCACCAGATGCAGGCGAAGATGTGATCCTCTACCTCTCGGTAGGCAACAACGCCATTAGCTCGGTACTCTGCGCCGAAAGAGGAGACACCCAAGTCCCAATCTACTTCATCAGCCGAGCTATGAAAGATGCCGAAACAAGGTATACAAAGTTAGAGAAACTCTTGCTAACGTTGTTACACACCGCGAGGAGACTACGCCGATACTTTCAGGCCTACAAGATCACAGTTCTAACCAACTTTCCTCTAAAGGAAGTCATTCAGAGACCCGAACACTCCGGCCGTTTCATCAAATGGGCCATCGAGCTGGGTGAATACGATATTCACTTCAAGCCTCGAACAGCCATCAAAGGCCAAGTGTTAGCAGACTTCGTCTCTGAATTACAGGTTTCTACCTAGAACCTTGCATTCACGCATGCCTTTCACAAATAAAGTCGACACTCGGCTAACTTTGTCTCTGAATTACAGGTCCTTGACAGTCCAGGGCAGCTAGCAGACAGCCAGCTCGGCACGGTGCGGGCTGAGCCTAAGGTACCTTTACCACACAGCTCGATCCGCCTTTCGGCAAACGATCATAACGAGCATATGACTAACACTGCGTTCCATTCACAGGTTCCGGGGCCGTTATCTAGTGCCGACGCATGGACCCTCTACACTGACGGCGCAAAAAATAGTGAAGGGTCAGGCGCTGGTCTCGTTCTAATCGATCCTCAAGGAGTCGAAGTCACATATGCTATCAGGCTGAACTTTCCAAACACCAACAATGAAGCCGAGTATGAAGCTCTCCTTGCAGGCCTCCGCCTAGCAAAGAAAATGGGCGTCAGAAAACTATCAGTCAAGGTCGATTCCCTGCTGGTATCCAACCAAACCACAGGAGAGTTCGAAGTGAAAGGCGAAACAATGCAAAGGTATGCGGACAAAGTCAAGGAATTAATCTCCCATTTCGACGAATTTCAGATCTGTCAGATACCAAGGAGCCAAAACAAGAAGGCAGATGCCTTGAGCAAACTGGCCTCCTTGGCATATGCCCACCTGACAAAGCAAGTGCCCGTCGAAGTCATACACAGTCGGACAGATCAAATAGAAGAAATCTTCACGGCCGAAACCGACATCAGCAACAGTTGGATAAAACCGATTTTCGATTTCCTAAAGCACGGCACAGTGCCGGAGTCAACCTTCGAAGCCGCAAAGTTAAAAGCCCAAGCCGCTCAGTACACCATTCACAACGACAAACTTTACAAGAAGTCGTATCTCCAACCCCTGTTGCGCTGCTTGACGACTGAGGAAGGCATATATGTCATGAGTGAGTTGCACGAAGGTATCTGCGGCACACATTCAGGCCCTCGGTCGCTGGTTACCCGAATGATGAATATGGGCTATTACTGGCCGACCATGTATACTGACACCGAAAATGAAATACGCAAATGCCGAGGATGTCAGATGCATGCCAGTGTACAGCGGGTGCCGAAGCATAACATGATACCGGTAACATCACCGTGGCCCTTTTACAAATGGGGCATTGACATTGTCGGCCCGTTTCCTGAGGCTCCTGGCCGAATCAAGTTCCTCATTGTCGCGGTCGACTATTTCACAAAATGGATCGAAGTTAAAGCCGTAGCCACGATCACTGGAAAACAAGTGGTGAACTTCGTCTGGGAACAAATCGTCTGCCGATATGGTCTCCCAGGGAAGATCATCTCAGACAACGGCAAACAGTTCGCTGACAACCCATTCAAGTCATGGTGCCAGGAGTTACATATAACTCAAGTATTCACATCCGTAGCTCACCCACAAGCCAATGGCCAGGTCGAACGCACCAACCGCTCCATCGTCACAGGCATCAAGGCAAGGCTTGGTGAACATGGCAAAGGATGGCTGAACGAACTGCCAAGTGTCATCTGGGCACTTCGGACAACCGAAAGAACAAGCCACGGCCATACCCCATACAGTCTCACCTTCGGATCCGAAGCTGTCATACCGGCCGAAATCGGGATGCCCACTTACCGAACCGAGAACGTATCAGAACACACCAATGACTCAGAGCTACTAGTTAACCTGGCCCTCACGCAGGAACGCCGAGACCTGGCAGCCATCAGCGAAGCTCGATACAAGAAACAGATGGAAGGTTATTACAACCAACGAGTTCGAAGTGTCACCTATCGGCCAGGAGACTATGTCTTCCGAAACAACGAAGCCAGTCGGCAGGCGAACCAAGGCAAACTGGGACCTAACTGGGAAGGCCCATATCAGATACTCGAGGCTCACGAAAAAGGTTCATACAAGTTAGCTACTTTGGAAGGAAAACCTGTCCCCAGACACTGGAACGCTATGCAACTAAAGAAGTGCCACATGTAGGCACAAATTTCTATGGTTTTCAGTTGTAATCCTTCGGGCATTTGACAAGTCCCACTTTTAATGAAATGATAAACATATCATCTTCGTCATTTTATACTTTTTCTTTTAAGTCATTACAAATAGACAAAGAAGGCAGGGCCAACACAAACCCTGCCCTAGGCGCTTCGGCGCCGAAACTCGTAAGAAGGTTATCCGAACCGGGTTATACAGAAAAACATTAATTTGTTCATTTCTCACAACTCAATAAAGTGGTCGACCGGTGTGCTCACAACGGCCTCGATATACAGGCCTTCTGACCGAGCCGGAACACATAGACTATAAGTATCATGGTCGAACCTAGGTTATATTGCGCAAAATAAATATTCAAATACAAAGGCATGTATGCCGAAACAAGGACACGGTCCAAACAATTGAAACAATCATGTAAAATGCTAAAGCTGACGAGCATTAGTCATACACATATACACATTCGGAAGGCCGAAGGCCAACCCCAATATTTCTACCATAGGAAATTATACAACATTACAAGCACATGCAATAAATAAAGTACACAATGTATTTCAAAATTATTTCCATTAATACAAAGGGACCGAAGTCCATTACAATACATGCGTTTTCACGCCAAAGAAAAGATACATACGGCTACCTACAACGACATATTTCTACTAGTAATGCTTGTAGGCCCGCCTTCGGTTTGAGGCTCCGAGGTACCTTCGGCATCAGGGGGTAAATGTTGGTCTGGCATTACACGCCTTAGGTCCTCCAATGTCTTGTTGGTACACAAGGCCAGATCGTCGAAATAAGGATAATGAACAGCGGAGTAAGCCTCGTGATGTGTTCGGAACGTACCTAAAAATGTAATAAAAACCTAGACCTAAACCTAGACCTAGACACACCTAATTTTACCGAAAATACCTAAACTAAACCGAACCCTAAGGCAAGTGTACCTATCGGATAGTAGAATAGCTAAGGCAAGACCGGGAATATCGAACCCTAAGGACACTCTAAAGACAAAGACTTAACCTAGACCTAGAAAGTGGAAATACTGAGTAATTTTGGGTTTTTGATTGAGATTTGATTTAACTAAATTTAACTAAATACGCAACTAACGAACGGACAGCAGGAAACCTAAGAACAACCTTCAGAACAGAGAAAGATACCACCTAGACTCAGAATCCTAATCACTAATGACAACTTCATTCGGCTATGACTAATCTGATGGTGGCTAGTTCACCTTTTAAGTCCTTCCTAGCAGGCAATCCTAACGCTCGAACAGGAGTTCACCTTTCGGGTACATCCAACCTCAACTAAACCTAGCCACCCTCGAAACAATCTAAGGCACCCTAAGCTAGCAGGAGCTACCATGAATTACTATGACAAACAAGATTTAGCAAGCTACCTAATTTCCTAGGGCATCCCTCTTCCGATGGCGATGTGATCCTATTCCACTAAGCAACCCAACTAATCTACCTAATTATCACCTTCCGGCTTGTCTAATTAGGGCAGCAAATTGCAATCAAGTAAATAAACATTAACCAACGCAATAGTTCAAGACGTCTCCTAAACTACTCTATCGCAACCAACCCTAAAGCTAGCTACTTTAGACAAATTACCTAGACCGAAAGACATTCGAAGGCAAAAAGTGCATTAGTCAACAATTATAAATCCAATCACAATTCACATATGCATATAATCATAGCAACCATGGAATTTAATAGAAAAGCTCATCAATCAATTAGTCAAAAACCGAATAAAATCATCAATAGGTCAAAATCATCATACGAGTCTAGGTGGCTCTAAAAGCTTAGCCAACAATCATGTCTACTACAGAAATCATCATAAAAATCACAGCTTTAAATCCAAACATGATCAAAACTAAGAATTCAATGAGAATAAAAGAACTCGTTATTGATTTGGGGATGAAGAATTGGTCCACCGTTGAATTCCCTTTGATTCCTAGCTCTTCTCTGCTCCTCAAATCGTCTCTGAGTCGCCCTCTGCCGTCTGGAAGTCGTGGAATGCGAATTGAAACCCTTAAAATCGTATTTATATCAATTAAGCAAAATCTGCGGGTTTTTAGGCGGTAGGCGTATCGCCTACTGCCTCTTTCCTCCAGGCGATACGCCTGAAGCTCGAATACGCCAAAATAGTCGGGTCAACCGACTTACGGCTCTGTTGACTCCCTTTCCACACGCGTATCGCTTATAACTTCTCAGTCTCCAGGCGATACGCCTGGAGATACCTTTTCAGCACTTCTTCTTCAAAGTTTATCATTTTCATACTAGGCCTCGGGATTCTACCAATCACCTGCAAAACTTGCATAAAAACATAAACAAGACTCAAAGACACAAACTTAACTAAAAACAGATAAAACCAAAGAAAACCAACTCAAACTTGACACAAACACATAACGAAAGACTCAGAAAAACAGGATGTGTTTGCAACACATCACCTCGGCAGTTCTCTTAAGAAGCTTGCCTGACTCCGGATTGTATCTCTTTCCTTCCTCTTTCGGCTTACCCTGCTGTCCCAACTCATAACCTTCCAAAAAACCCAAGTGTCCCGCCCGGGCGGCCACGGCATTCTGAAACTTGCCCAAAGGCAGCCGATACTCCTTGCTCTTAGCAAGACGAGCCATCACCCAGTTGAAACCCTCCTCTATCAGCCATTGGCGATCATCACCAAGTTGTTTGGCGAGCCGTTGCTCACCAGCATACAAGTTGGAGACCCTCTCTTTCTCCTCTTTTAACTTGGCTACTTCGGCCTCCAGCCCAGCTTTAGCAGTAGCATCGTCCTGCCGACCTTTCTGAAGGTCAGTAATGGCAAGACGAGCCTCTTCAAGTAATCTCGACGTCTCAGCATGAGACGCCAGAGCATCGGCTTTCCCTCGCAAAATCTCCACCTCCCGTTCAACCTCGCCGACCGTGGCCAAGGCCGAAGCAGCCTTCTCACCTTCAGCAGTCAAGGTCTTGATCTGACCCTCATACTCGGCAAGTTTATCCCTAGCTTCACGCAGACCCTGACGGCGCTCCTCGGACCGAGCCTTCGCCTTTACAAGACTAGATTCCAGGCGAGCGTTTCGGCTGATCATGTTAACCCCCGAAGCATAAGCCATGGTCAATTTCACATACGCCTTCCGGCGAGCTTCGGCGTGGTCATCTAGCTCCAGCTCCGCCACCTCACCCGGAGGTATGGACAAGCGGGCAAACTCCCGACATAACTCCACTGAGTCAAATTTCGACTCATTCTTCAATCCCCAGTTGGGATAAAAAATGTGGCCCCGAGTGTTGTCATCCATTTCGGTGGCGGGCTCTTCATCAGAAGCTTCCACAGTCGGCTTCTCAGTCGACATATTGCCTCGACCAATGTCCTTCTTCATCTGGGACAATTTCCCTAAACCACCAGCTGTAAAGCCACCCCTCGCCCTCAAAATGGGATTCTCCTGCATACGACGGACGAAATCATCAAACGCATCATCAGACATAATCGAATGCAGAGGCTGGGCCGAGACACTTACAATAGCGGTGGCCGGGTCAAATGTAGCCTTCGCCTTTCCACGCGAGGCATCGCCCTCCACATTCACCTCGGCAGTTGGAGACAACCTTTGCACCTCCGGAGATATGACATCTTCATCAACCAGTTTGAAAGGCGACTCACCGCCAGCAGACTCAGTGGCCGAAGTAGAATCCTTGCTACGAGATGCAGCATGCTTCGACCTAGACTTCTTCACCCCCTTACCTTCACCACCCTCGGCTTTGCGTTTACGGTCGTCACCCTTGCCCTTCTTGGCAGCCCTCTCTTTCGACCTATCCTCCTCCATGTCAACAAGCTTGTTCGTCGCCCCACCAACATCTTTGCCAGCCACTGTAGTTTCGCCCACCTTTACAACAAAATCCTCATAACGATGCTTCGACCCAGCATCCACAGGGGTCGGCTCATTTTCATCTAAGGGCACCTGACCCTGTATCACTTCTTCATCATCTTCCAAATTAATGAACTCCAGCAAATCCATCACTGCAAGGACAAACAAATACATTAAGAAGACAACACAAAGCCGAAGTGACATACATGTAACAAACTACAAACAGGGCATACCCTGGCCATTAAGAAAGAGGGCAGGCTTTCGAGTCAGAGACAGCCAATTTCGGCTCAACCCAGTGAGGATCAGAACCCTCTCAGGATATTGTACCAGCGGCACCTGTAATGCAACGAGCTTCGTCACTATGTCTTCGTCAAAAGGCAATTCTTCAAGGTTCCTCTTCTTATACTTCGTCGGCTTCCACGGAATGTCCCCCAAACCCAGTACTTCTTCGGCAACAAAGAAAAATTTGTCTTTAAAGTCCTTCAAATTCGTCGGTAGCTTCGTCAAATAACGAGGGCTAAAAGTCCCATCCTCATACGTTATAGCTCGCTGCTCGAAGCAGAACCAATCACCTTGATGCGTCAATCGGTAGAACGCGTGAAACTCCCCGATAGAAGGTTCGGCATCCACAATTCTACAACAAACCTCGAAGTGCGTAACCCGAAGAACCGCGTTCGGGTGCAGTTGCCCTAAATGCACACGATTGTATTTAAGGACCTCCCGAAAGAACTTCGTCACAGGGAGCCGAAGCATCCCTGCACTAAAGTGCTTGGTATATACGCCCATCTTGCCGTCAGGTGCATCTTTTATCGACTGCGTTGCCGTCGGCAATATCGGCCCAAGTTTCCGAGATACGCCGTACGTCTCACAGTGCGTCTTTAACGCATCCTTCGTCAACGCTGAACGGAAATCCCTAATACCTCGTCGGGACGACTCTGCCGATCCACCTCTACCCCCTTTCGTGGCCATGATATGTAAATAAGAAAATCAAAAACAAAGGATATACGTACCAGTGAAAAGATGATAGCGCAAACACAATAGCAGATGATGCTAACGAGCACGGCAACAAGAATCAGATTTGATCTGGCAGCAATGTACCGAAGTCGAAACGCAGAGAGAAGAATGAGATCGAGATAAAATTGAAGGTGTAAAGGATAAAATGAAACCGTCGACCAGTATTTATAGGACTGGGGCAACCTTTCAGTTACCCCCGTCCCATCAATCGTCGACGGCCCGACACGTAAACCCTACAGCTGTCGCCCACTTGCTTTTTCGCCCAAACAGGCCCATCAAAGCCCATTAGGCGGCCCACACAGCTTTCGGCGTCAGGATTTGGCCAGTCGACATGCAACTTTAGTCCGATGACGAAGTCGAGACCATCATACATCGGACTGGGGGGCTGATGACGTGTGTATGTTCAGCAAACAATACAACACACGAGGTTCGACCTGAATAAGGTCGACCACACACCACGGTCGAAGCTAACTTCGGCCACGCAGAGGTCCAACCCCCAATCACCATATGAGGGTCGACCATGCAACAGCAACACCCGTCCATGTCACCTGCCGAAGCGATACCACGAAGGTCATACTCCGGCAAGGACATGACATCCTGACTTATGTACAAGTACATGCCTTCGGCTAATGACAAAGGCCGAAGTACTTGACAAAGGTTGCGGCACTTCGGCCAGTCGATACTCGACCTACCAAAGTTCGCACAACAGACCAACGCTCACACGACAATGTCATAAACATTGCTACAACGTTGTTACGGCCACTAACGGCCTCCACTGAGGAGACACAAGGACGGCCACGTCAGCACGGATCGTACCTTTCAGTGGTAGGCGCATAATCCAGAGTAAGACAAGGATTGATGAGTATAAATACTCATCAATCATCAGGTAAATAAACAAGTTGAACAACCCTAATCTTCTATATTCCTCCTTACTCACATCGGAATCCATACTGATTCTCACGCCGGAGCTTGGTCGCAGGACACCCTGTCCTGCGCTCCAAGAACAACGGTTTGTTATTTGTGTAGGTTCAGGGAAAGACTCCATCTCCATTACTATACAACCATCTCTGTAGTCTGATATCCTCTCCAATCCGTCCTAGAGCTTCTATCCGATCGTTGAAGATACCCAGATTCTACAATGGGCTAGATTATCTTAGGCCGGCATGTCAGGTATTTATGTTAGAAACATTGCTTTTTGTCTATGGGTTAATATGTATTGCACTCCTATCTCAATTCTCAGATGTAATCTTGGTTCAACATTGAAGATGGAATTGGTGCAGGGCATATAAATCTATTAGGTTTTGTTAAAAGGTCTAACTTTAACCACATATAAATCTATTAGGTTTTGTAAAAGGTTCATATTTTGCTATTTGTAGTTTAAAAAGTCAAATGTTTGGGTGTTCTACATTTTTGAGCAGCAAATAGGCCAGTCTTGACTTGCAAAAGTCAATTTGTAATTGTTTTAGGTTTGGTTAACTACTTAGTTTGGTTAATCTTTGGGTGTTCTGCATTTTCTGTATGGTTAGTTCAAAGCTTTTTTCCACCCATATTAATCTGTTTTGACTTTCAAATGTCAAATTAGAGGGCTTTCTTATCTTGATTGCTCATAAAGAAATTGTTTTCCATTTGGAATTTAAACACTCAAATGTTTGGGTAATCTTATCTTGATTGCTCATAAAGAAATTGTTTTCCATTTGGAATTTAAACACTCAAATGCTTGGGTAATCTGTATTTTGGGCAGCAAATAGTCCAGTTTTGACTTCCAAAAGTCAATTTTTAATTGTTTTAGGTTGGTTAACCGGTACATTTGTTCATTTATGGATGTTTTGCATTTTTTTTATATAAATGGGTTGCTGCATTTTCTAACTATTTTTCTAAACGACTTTTGAAAACGGTTCGACTCCGATGCGAAGCGCGGGTCGACCCACTTGTTTAAAACATTAGCCAATAGTTTTTAAGGATATATTTAAAATCTTAGACAATAACTTTAGTTAATTAAAAAATAATGGCATGCTAAAGGAAACCATGAATATGGATTAAAGCCAAGAAGATTATAATTAGGTACATGCTTAGTATCATTATTAAAAAGGTCCAGAAAAGAAAACCAACTTATAACTGTTCTATGACTTCTCAAGACCCAAAATTTCTTTTTGTTTAACATCATGCTGATAAATACAGCAGTGGTGATTAATGGTTTGTAAACCTTTCAGAACATAAAGAATGCAAAATGCCTGACAACTATCACCAACCGTCATGTAATATATGTGTAGGTGCGAGTGTACCTTGTTCTGGCTCCACTTTCCTTTTCGTCACATTGTTTTCTGGCTCAACAACCGCAACCGTTTATTTATCTTTACCGGCTACTATTGATCATATAAAACGGTTAGCAGTTTAGTCATTATGGGTTCCAGTTCACGTTTGTAGAATGTTTTGGGCATGCACATGTTTATCAATTCATGATGGGATTTGCTAACCGGGTACCAAACAGGTATAGTATCTAAATCCCGGTACCTGTACCAATATATTAGATTTTGGGATTGGTACCCACTTTTCGTTTAAAACGGTACCGGTACCGGTCAGGTACGGGTATGATACCCGTGCTCATTCTGAGCCAACCCAACGACCATGATTAACCAAAAAAAGGTTTTATATAATTTGTTAGACTTACAAAACTTGATTTTTTTTATTAATATAAGGCCTAACTTACCATGTCTATTATAGGCTCTAAGATAAATTATTTGCTAACATCAGCCATACACCGTGATCCCATTTAAGCTTTCCTAGCCCATGAGTCATCGGTCATGAATAGGGGTGTTCAAAAATATCCGGATCCGAATTTAAAGTATCCGAAATATTCGATGAAAAAATATCCGAAAATTCGGATATCCGAATTTCGAATATCCGAAATTTCGGATTTGGATTCGGATATTGATTCTAAACATTTTCGGATATTCGGATATCCGAAAAATATCCGAAACTTAAATATTTAAAATATTAAATATATTATTTAGTTTAACATACTTTAACTTAAGAAACGCTAAATATAAAGTTCTAAACTCCGATGTTCACTCTCTTTGCCTCTTTGGATCTCATCGTCCTCCAAATCTCGACCCTCACTGGCTCATTGCCTTACACCGCCGATTTATAGTTCGCCATCGAGCTTGTTGCACACGGATTCGAGCTTCAACATCGAGACATATTTAAATTTTTTTTTGGTGTTTAACTATTTAATGTACTTGTATTAGACTATTTGCTCATTTGGATGTTTATCACTAATAATTTTAGAGATTAAATGTATATATTTTTTTACTTTTTTTTTGTTTTGAAAATTCGGATATCCAGTTCACTATCCGAATCCGTATCCGAAATATCGGATATCTGAATTTCGGATATCCGAAATTTCGGATACGGATTCGGATAGTAAAAATTAACTATCCGAAATTTCGGATATCCGAAATTCGGATATCCGAATTATCCGATATCCGGGTTTGAACACCCCTAGTCATGATAACACCATGTTGGTAAATGTTTAACTTATTATTATGTTAATAACATCTAATCTATATTTAAAATCAGAAACAAAGTATATAATTATAAGGGTGAAATTAAGTTACCGTTTGTGACAAAGTATAATAACTACGTTCTTGTAATAAGCTCTATAAGACTTGTATGCATAACAACAAATGGTTTTTATCACGATATATAAGATGTTTATATTAGATTAAAACGTGGTTCAATGAAAATCAGTTTCTCTCTCATATATATATATATAGGTGAAAGTTCAAATATAAAGGCTTTTTTCCGTGCGAAAGAAGGAGATGCCGACGCGTGGCATTTTCTTTCTGGACGCGGAGGGGTATTTTAGTCTATTTGAACTTTTTTTAATTAAAATAGACGGAGATAACGTCACATCGTGTGTGTTTAATTAGATTTCCTTTGCGTTATTTGTTGTAACCTGTTTTATATCGATCTTCTTCATGCGTTAAATTAGAAACAACATGCGTGATTATATAAAGTCAAGTTTTTAATTTCTTTAATATATGTTCATATTTTTTTTTTTTTTATAGTATTATGTTTGCGTTATTTATTTAATAATTGCGTAATTTTATTTATTTTGTGGTTCTTTTTCTTTTTATATGTTTTGCGTGATTAGTTTTTTTTTAGTTTTTTTAGTGTTTTTAAATTCATGTGTTGCGTTATTGTTGTAACTTTATTTTCTTCGAGTTTGTTCATCCGTGAAAATTCAAGTAAAATGCGTGATAATAGAATCTGAAAATTTTCAAGTTATGTTCATCTGTTTTTATCCAGAGTAACACACAATTTTTATTTTTTGGTGTAATTATGGTGTTTTTTGTAGTTAACCTTGCGTATTTTTTAATGTTTAATTTGTTTTTTTGCAGAGACATTGAAAATGTTTTGGGTTTTTTTTTGTGTTTATGTGTTTGCGTGATTATTTTTAATATTCGCGTAATTTGATAGTTTGTTTTAATGTTTTTTAAAATATTACTTTTTAATTTTTATTAATTCTTTATAAATAACCACCCATATTTATATATGTTTTTTTTTTATTTTTAATGTTTTATAAATTAAGGTAAATGTAAACAACGCAAATGAATAAATAAAAATGATGAAATAAAAAAACATAAATCATTATTATTATTATTAAATTAGAACAAGATACATCCATTTCTAATAGATTTCTACTGATAAACTTGTAGAAAATCCTTTTTTAACTCTAGAGAGGCACTCATAGCCTCTAGTATCTTGTTTATTGCCTCCATCTGCTCCATGCCCGTTTTGTTCTGATCTAACATGAACAAACGGACAATATCTTTAAGTGAATTCTTTGGCAGACTTTCGATCTTCTGCCTGATTTTGTCCCTGGCTTGCGTATTTTCTTTTAGACTCTCGAAATTTTGTTCGAGGATGTCTATCAGTAATTTTTCCTTATCGTACTCCAGCATTATTTGCCTTGTTAACTTCTCCTTTAGGGCGTTGTCGTTTTTGTTGGTTTCTGTGTTGTTGGAGGAGGAGGAGGAGGAAGATGATGAAGACATTTTTGGTATCTGATTTGATGTTTTTTTTTCTGAAATGATCTGTGTTTTTTTGCGTGTTTTCAAATTGCAATCGTGTGCCCTAGTTATATAGACGGGAGGCTAATGAGATTTTCGCCTGGTCCTAAATGATTCGCCTGGTTTTTTATTTATTACTATGTAAATGGTGTTAATGGGGGGCGGTTGGGGATGTGAAATGAGTCAGTCGGTATAAATTTTTTACCTTTATTTATGTAATTTTTTTTAATTGTTTCCGACGTTTCATTTTACTCTCTATTTTTCTGTTTCTGTATATATATTGCGTTTTTCCTCATGCAGATTTCTTAATCGATGCAAAATCCCCAAAACTTCCATCTAAACTCATACCTTTCTTCTTCTCTTTTCATATATATATAAAATGGCTTCTTCTTCTTCTTCTAACCCTAATTCCGATGCTAAAACGCTGTCATGCAACTGGTTGAACAGACGCATGCGAAGGAAGCCAAGGATGGTCGCATCATGCGTAATTCCTTCGACATTATGAGGGGGTTGACTGTCAACAACATCCAAGGTAACATCAGGATGCTGAAGGATCTTCTGGATGAGCCGGAGTCGGCTTTCAAAGACGCTGCTGCTGAGTATATTGCTCAGCAGCCTCAGTTGAAGGAGGAAATTCACTCCCTTCTTAGTGGTGTTGTAGATAGCACCATTAAGAAGGGTAAAGACAAGGTTGAAGCTACTGAGGTTTTCAAGAACCTTTAGGCACCCATTTTTTTTGGGTTTTTTTGGTTGTTTTTTGATGTTTTTTTTATATTTAATAGTAGTTAGTAGATTTCTAATTGTAAATTTTTGATGGATATTATTAATACATGATAGTCTTTTCTTGTTTAATCTATTACATGCTCTGCATTTTGTATTTATATGCTTTGCGTTATTTTATTTGAATAACATGCGTGATTTGTGTTAAGTGTGTAACAGGTGGTTATTGGGTGAGATTTCCAGTGTACAACATACGTTATTTTATTTTGAATAACTTGCGTGATTTTTAAGAACATCATGCGTGATATTTAGAACAACGTGCGTGATTTTTAAATATACACATTTTTAGTTAGGGGTTTTTAATGCGTGATTTTATATGTACTATGCGTGCTTTTATGTATAAGAATTAATGGTGCGTTTATTTATTTTTGAATTCATGCGTTTATATTAAAGTTCAAATTTGTTAGGTTTTAATGCGTTTATTTATTTCAATTCATGCGTTTTGTTTTTATTAAATTGTAAGATTGTTATGTTTTTGTTAAGGAGTCTTTTGATATAGTATGCGTGATATTATGTATAAAAATTATCAGTGTGTTATTTTATTTGAATACATGCGGTTATATTAAAGTGTAAAACAGTTATTGTGTGTTTTTTTGGGTGTTATTGTGATTTTTTAAAATTATATGCGTTTTTTTAATTTTTGAGATGTGTTTTTTTATTTAATACATGCGTTTTATATGATTACATGTGTTTTTTAAAGTCTAAGGGTGTCCGTGTTTTCTGAGTTTTTTAGTCTATGCGTTATTTTGTGACGCCCACTCCCAGTCTTGGCTCCAGGAGGGGTCACGTGTCGGATTTACTCATGAACACATGGTACAACAGAGATAACTAAGCAGCGGAAATTAAAACTTTTCATTTATATATTTACCAAGTACAATAGTAAGGAAGATAACAACATAATCTAATAACTAGATCTTATCTATAGCTATGCCAGTCTACTACCGAGTCATTCCCGATAGCTTGCCCATCTAATTTGCCCTTGCTAGAGCCCTTCCCTTGCTACTTTAAACATCACCGATACCTGACATACATGCCTTTAAAGGTCAGCTTACGCTGGTGAGTTCTAAGTATTTAAAACTTTTACCTTTCCTTGAAAGGTTTACCTTTTACATTTGGGCCTAACGACCCCTTCTTTAAAAACATTTATCAGGTATAAGACATATCAGAATTATACCAAAACATTTCACCATTCATCCTTTATCAAGTATAAGACATAACAGAATTATACCAAAACATTTAACCATTCATCCTTTATCAAGTATAAGACATAACAGAATTATACCAAAACATTTAACCATTCATTTTACTAAGCATTGTCTATTGGAACCACGTTAGCTCCTCGGGCAACCGTCGCCACCTGAAACCTTTCATAGAGTAACCGTAGTTACCCCGGGGAACCGTCATTCCCCGCTTCTAGTTGCACAACTACCTTTTCCCATTTCACTAGGCAATATCTGCTTAGATTAAAACATTTTCAACCTTTTAAACCTTT
>JBCNJP010000293.1:20735-44379 GCA_039602395.1 Deinandra increscens subsp. villosa | reverse complement strand
AGATTTCAACGGGAATATTTTTTTTGCAATCAAGGAAATCTTGCCATCTAAATCAATGAGTGGAACGATGTCATACCAGGACTGACATTTGCGAAACGTGTCTAAAGAGTGTTCAAATGGATAAGAATCCTTATATAAGAGATGAGATCAGCTTGAGTCAACATGCTCAACATTCAAATGTCATGAGGTTTTAAAACAGGAGTTTGTCCATTATAAGCATCAGCTTGCCAAGTAGGATTCTTCGGGATTTCGATACACTGCAAATTATATTGACCATGGTCACCGTAGTTCCTCTTACTTTAGCTACCAGGTATGGTGGAGTACATATGTGATATCCATTGGATGGGTATCAAGAGTGTGGTCACTAACCAAAGGTTATCTGGCCAGAATTCAATAAAGAGACAAGTTCCAGGAACAAAATGCTCGTTTGATTAGAATGAACCACTTAATACGAATCAATAAGAATTTTTTTAACAAGCTTTTGAATAGGGCATATCATAATGACCCTAGCTAGCTCGAAGATGTAGACGAGTTGCAAACATGCCAATTTGATCACAAATCCGAATAAAAATGTAACTGGCGCACATCAAGTACCATTCAGATCATAAAATTCGTACTCAAGTTGTATTATTATAACGCAACTATACGTTAGAAACGAGAAAGGAATGATCTTAAAAGATCAAGACAATGGTGAAAAAAAGATTACGATAAATAAAGCTAGTAAAAGTGTCCCATAGGCAACCACTTGGAAGTAAACGATGATACTTTTACTAAAGTGGAATGATCGCGCTATTAGCACGTCATGATAACGTTTTCTTAATAGAAAAGGTCAGAAGGGTATGTATTGGAGGTTTAATGGGAACCTTTCAAGTTTGGGACGAGGGTGAAAAAAATATATTAACCGGAAGAAGTATTTCCATCTTCCCTATCAGTGCATAAGCTCGTAGTATGGGTACTACGCCCCGTTCTCCAGTTTAGAGTAGTCTCGAGCAGCTATTGGCTCGCCATGAATAAGGGTGTGATCCTCTAGTCGGACTCGATGTCTTGTCGCCTCGGATGTGAAGTAGGAGGTACACGACTTGCTGTTGGTGAGGACAACTCAAGGACAGTTGGATTCTCAGCTTGAGTAAGAAGACTTGCATGAGAAAATAACGAAAAGAAGAGAACATATAGTAAACAAGGTATGTCTATATGTGAGGGAGTATCAAATTTAGCACACGAGAAAATCGTTTTTGGGAACATTTGTAACTAATGTCAAAAACAGTTACAATTTAGAAGTTTTTTTATAATTCTCGCTCTATGTAACTAAGGGCTCTGATAGCAATCTGTCACACCCCCAATTTCCACTAATAAAGTTTACCGTGTGGGGTGTGATCCAGAATAGGACCCGAGTCATTAGTTACAACTAAAAACAGTTAAGGGTAGAGAGTGTAAATACATTCTAAACAGGAAGTATTTAGTTCAGAGTTTAAAACTTAGCGGAAGCAGTTAAAGTGTTTGCACAAAACAGGGTGCCCAATAATAAATGAAAAAACATTTACGATTTATTAATTAAAAATATTTAAAATAAAATTCCCAAAAATAAAAGCAGAAAATTTTTCAGGCCAAAGTTCGCGTCCAAATCCAATAACTCCTAGCGACCTGAAAAGTGTGCATAAGAGCAAGTGTCAGCCAATGCTGGTGAGTTCACGTAAGCAGTATATACATACAATATACTAGATGCATACGAATTCATAATTTATTCATATGTAGTGGTGTAAGTTACAAGTAAAATTTATATCGTAGGTAGCTAGCCTAAGTTCATGTTAATAAAATGTTCACAACCGAAGCTAACTGATGAAGTGTAGGAATTCATCCTTACGTGTTTTTGCCTTCCCCGCGTCTACTCGATCATGGTAAGTTTAGGCTGACATTGTCCTCAGTCCGACCGCCATTCGGGTGGTGCTTTTCGTGCCCGGTGAGTGGTGTCTGTCAGACTCCAGTAGTACTACCCAATATCTCCTTGCTATTTTCTATTAATGGTTCGATATAGTAAGGACTTGAAAGATTAAGCATTTTACGTGAACATGTGATATATACTGGATTTCTACTTAATCATATATCAAAGTTGACATGTTATTACCCTAACCCGGGTGTAACGTGTTTGTGTGTGTTATCATCCAAACCCGGACGTAACATAAAAGGTTGTGTAACTCACCTTAGGGTGCGCGGCTACAAGCTGCACTTGGACCAAATGTGTTTTGGTTGCGCACGACCTAATATGACGGATATGTGCTAACCAATTAGAGATTGTCGCTAGGATGAATTTTTTAATGAGGTTGCATATGACTTAAAACATAGCAAGTAGAAATGTAGATCCGACCTAATGACTATATGACACGATGGTTGATCATAAGCGATTGTAGTGTTATGCTAGTACATTAACGAGTTTCATGTAGTAACGCAGGTTTCAATTCACATCAAGCCAGTGCTATCATGCATTTAATCAGCCCTAAGACATGCTACTTTACACACAATGTACAAACATAGCAAAACACATTGATAAAGTTAATGCAAACTACCAACTACACCTATACGGCACAAAGTCGACGGGGCGACTTTGTGCAGTCTTGTCTTTTCCACCGAGGTGAGAGACTTAGGACTTTGTATTGATGAATGGTTTCATACTTTATGTAGCTTTCAAATAGATCCTAAACAGATATGGGAAAATAAGCACACAACAGAACAATTCATACATGAACATGTTATTACGAATTAAACGACCAAATCATATGTCTCGTAGACCAGCCCATGAGCTGATCTAATCTTGGATTTTGATTACTAAATTTCTCAGGCATGTACACTCATTCAAACTAAAAATATCTGATGTTGAGCACACATTGCAAAACACAACATAAAGCATACTACCCGGAAGCACATTAGACAAGTTCATGCGGCATGGCTGTTTGCACATTGATCTTGCACCGGCATGATCAATGCCCAAAAAATTGATCTAGAGAGTGGCATAGTAGCCAAAAAAAGAAAACAATTCAAATTTTAATTTGCAAAAACAATTACTCAATTCCGTTAAGAATTGAGGGAGTTATGTTTGTTTGAATATGATTATAAATCTGAACTAGTGCAGTCGTGGAAAAACACAAGTGTCAGCTTTGAAAGAGTACAACTTGACCAAAACTTGGACATAAATTACCAACCCCTCAGATCATTGATTCATCATATGTAAAACATTTTTCATTCAATAAGACCCTATCAAAAACCATCATAGCATTCACTTTGTCATGACACAAGTTCATGACTTCAAACACAAGACAGATTTGCACACGAAATTTGTTACAGCATATTGAGTGACCAAACTGTAGAATTAGAATGTGTATAAGTAACCACACAATAGACAAGTTCATGCGACATGGCTGTTTGCACACTGATCTTGCACCGGCATGATCAATGCCCAAAAAATTGATCTAAAGAGTTACATAGTAGCCAGAAGAAAGAAAACAATTCAAATTTCAATTTGCAAAAAGAATCACTTAATTCCGTTAATAACTGAGGGAGTTATGCTTGTTTGAATATGATTAAAAATCTGAACTAGTGTAGTTGTGGAAAAACACAAGTGTCAACTTTGAAAGCGTACAACTTGACCAAAACTTTGACTTAAATTACCAACACCTCAAATCATTGATTCATCATATGTAAAACATTTTTCATTCAATAAGACCCTATTGAAAAACATCATAGCATTCACTTTGTCATGACACAAGTTCATGACTTCAAACACAAGATAGATTTGCACACGAAATTTGTTACAACATATTGAGTGACCAAACTGTAGAATTGGAATGTGTACTAGTAACCACATAATAGACAAGTTCAATAGACAAGTTCATGCGACATGGTTGTTGGCACATTGATCTTGCACCGGCATGATCAGTTCCCAAAAAAATGATCTAGAGAGTGGCATGGTAGCTAGAAGAAAGAAAACAATTCAAATTTCAATTTGCAAAAAGAATCACTCAATTACGTTAAGAATTGAGGGAGTTATGCTTTTTTAAATATGATTAAAAATCTGAACTAGTGCAGTTGTGGAAAAACACAAGTGTCAACTTTGAAAGCGTACAACTTGACCAAAACTTTGACTTAAATTACCAATACCTCAGATCATTGATTCATCATATGTAAAACAATTTTCATTCAATAAGACCCTATCGAAAACCATCATAGCATTCACTTTGTCATGACACAAGTTCATGAATTCAAACACAAGACAGATTTGCACATGAAATTTATTACAGCATATTGAGTGACCAAACTGTAGAATTGGAATGTGTACTAGTAACCACACAATAGACAAGTTCAATAGAAAGTTCATGCGACATGGTTGTTTGCACACTGATCTTGCACCGGCATGATCAGTGCTAAAAAATTGATCTAGAGAGTGGCATGGTAACCAGAAGAAAGAAAACAATTCAAATTTCAATTTGCAAAAATAATCACTCAATTCTATTAAGAATTGAGGGAGTTATGCTTGTTTGAATATGATTAAAAATGTGAACTAGTGCAGTTGTGGAAAATACAAGTGTCAACTTTGAAAGCGTACAAATTGACCAAAACTTTGACTAAAATTACCAACACCTCAGATCATTGATTCATCACATGTAACACATTTTTCATTCAATAAGACCCTATCGAAAACCATCCTAGCATGCACTTTGTCATGACACAAGTTCATGACTTCAAACACAAGACAGATTTGCACACGAAATTTGTTACAGCATATTGAGTGACCAAACTGTAGAATTGGAATGTGTACTAATAACCAAAATAAAGCTAAGACTTAAAGTTAAATTTTGCAAAAAAGAATCACTCAATTTTGACAAAAATTGAGTGAGTTATGCCTATTTCAAATTGACCAATTTTCTTGACAGGTTCTGTTCGGAAAACGAGTTTGCATTTTGATTGTTTAAAAACCATTTTGATCATGCATCCGATTTTCAATCAACATAGGTTCCTTCATACAGTAACTAACATCTTATATTAACCTTAATATAAGATTATAAACAATTGTAACAATTCAATCACTGGCTGACTTTCGTCACATGTAACAACAATAACATAACAACATTCTACAAGGATCATAATCATACATCACATACCCTTGCAAGATTTTAGAAATACTATACCTTGAGTTCGTGATATTGGTGAACAAAGATGACCATAGCTTTTCTTTATCATGTGAAAGAAGCCCTGAATCCACAAGCACTCCCGATATAAATCAAGTGATGATGATGGGGTGTGTAGTTGAACCTGTCGCAAGCCAAAGGAGAGGGGAGAGGGTATCTTGGCCGAACAAGAAGAGGTTTCTTCTTCTCCCTTTTTTTTGGTTTTAATAAAGTAATGAGGAGTAGGCTACTCCTTATAAATGTTTTTGTTAAAAAGGAACCAAGGGCCTTGTGAAGTCCATATAGGATTTCGGCTAGGCTATTACAAGGGGACATGGTCCCAATTTTTACAAGTTACTCGACTAAGGCCCACAACCAAGGTTCACATGATGCTCGTTTAATATTAAACACCACATACGCATGCATTCACATAAAATTACTAACGCTTACCCCTAAGTCATGCAATTTTAGAACAAATGAGAATTTCATAAACTCATAATTATGTAATTTAATTAACACTGAGGTTTACATAAAATCATATAAGATAAGTTTTTAAAGTCATGATCGTTGATTTGAGTTTTATTTAAATGATCAACCAACACTCGGGGACGGACTTGGTTAAGTAGATACTAACATGATATGTAACAGATAACAAAGTTCGTTAATGGACTAACGGAACTAACTGACTTAACATAATAGTTTAATTGAATTAACGTGGGAATTTGCCAGTTGTCACTTCATCCTCAAGTTGAAAAAAAATTCGTCCCGAAAAATAAGGTAGTGGATGATGTATGCTGACTAGTTGATTGGGATTGAAAAATAAAAATTTCCAGTTGTCACAGTATAGTAGATGTATGTTGAATCGGGGTCGATCAAAGACACAAAGTAGTATAATGCCACTAACTTACGGGGTCCCTCAAACCGGCAACTTACCGTACTTGACACGCCGTCATGAACCAGCAAGTGAAAAACCCTGTGTGCCAGATTATTTTATTATAAAAATAACATTTTAAGGGACTCTGGTCCGTTTCATTCGCACCTAGCTCTCCGCATGTGTATGTCCGACGTAACCAGAGCCAAGTTCATAAACACGTACCACCTCGGCTTCCGTGAACTGACAAAATATTACCAATCCTCATTCCCAACCAAATACTTTCAGCTCGCACCTGCGTGGTCAGCCGAGTTTGCTTACATAGACATAAGGACCTCGATCATATCATGTAGCATGGGGTGCAAGTCACCTTTCGGTTCATGCATCGTCCCCCGACTGGATGTCACAAGTCCAGCATTTGGGATTTAGACTCCCTAAATGGTATGTGATACGAAGAGCATATTTCATAAAAAGGGTTTTTATAAAGTCATTAGACACACCTTATAAAAAGTTTATAAAAACAGTTTGCCAACCCACCAAAGACTTGTTTATTCCCAAATGAGTGTAAGAATTTGACTAACACTTGTAAAATTGAGGCTTACAAATGTTAATCTAAAGATTTGCTTAAGAGATAATGAGAGATTCATAGACAAATAACAATTCATTATCACCAAAAGTTATAGTTCATACAATCATAGATGAGTAGACGTAAGAACACTAAAACAAGTGGCTCGGAACCAAAAGATGAACTAAACTAGAGATAGGGGGAGTGAAGAATTGAGCGGTTTAGAAGAATGGTCGGCCTCTCCTTATATAGACCACCTTTTGACATGACACGGGGCGTGCTTCTGATGGGACGGGCCGTGTTGGTTCACGCAGCAAAGGCCGTGTCTTCTCGGGAATGGTCCGTGCTATGTCAGAAAGTTATTCTCTAATCTTTGGTGTCAAGTAACACGGGGCCGTGCTCTTTGGGCACGGGGGCATGCCATGTCAGACGCTTGTTTCGCAGATCTTCGAGTGTAGAGGCACGAGTCGTGCGAAGCCTGGTATGGGCAATGTTGTGTCAGAAGGCCGATTTCCAAATCTTCTTGTACGAACGGTTCTTTGCTTGATTGGGAATGGGGCGTGCTAGGTCAGGAACGGGGCGTGCTAAGCTTCAACTTCATAAAATCTTCTGTTTCTCATGCATTATTTGTTCATTTTGTGATTTTGGCTTAGTAAAACCTGAAAAACTATAAAGAAGACAAAAACACTGTTTCTTTGTGATAGTTAGTCAAATTTTACCCAATACATGAGGGATATTTGTTTATAAAACATGTATATTTTTAGGCACATTATGTAACTAGACAGAGTATAAATAGCTTGTTCTTTGTATTAGAGTTAGAACTTCCAGATCTATCATGTGTATGTTTTTCTATGTGTAATATCTAAAAGCTTAGTAATACAATCTCTATTGTATTTACCTTCTCGTGTCCTTGTTTATACTTGATTTAAATTGATTTTGTATTGATCGAGTAGACAATCCACCGCTCACAAACTTTCAAATATGGAATTGAGAGTTTAATCAATGATGTGGTTATAAGTGAATTAAGTGGAAAAGCGAGTCATCAATGAGAAGGAAAGAATAAAGTTAAAAGTAACAATTAATACCTAGTTGAATAATACTATGGATTGTGATAGCGAATTGTAAACGATGTGGCATTTGTTAATATACCCGTGTCACGACATATGACTATTTTGTGGCAAGACGAAGAACTATGGGGGTTATAGTCCTTAAATTGTCCCAGCGAGGAATCAAGCGGCTTGGCATAGTGTACATGTGCCAAGGGAAAAATATGATGGAGGAATTGTAGGTGGAAGTATGATCAATGAGCTACTTTGTGAATAATGTGTCAGCGGGTCAAACGGGTTGGGTAAGGTGTAATCTTTACCCGACTAGTGAGTCTAATATGAATTTACGTTAATTGTGTAAACTCCCTTAATGCAGGTATTAGTGAGTTCATAGCACTAACATTGGGATTCAAATACATGGAATTGAACTAATGTGAAAATCCAGGAAAAATGGCTAAGTATGGGGTAAATAGCCTGGAGCCCTGGAAATGAGGTTCCAGGCATATCGCCTGCGACCGCATAAGCTCGAAGCGATATGCTTGGATCAGTTGTCCAGGATTTCTCTTTTGTATCTTGTTTTTAATTGATGCATTGTTGCGGTAGCTGTTATGTGCCACTAATAATAATGTGTTACAAGTGTTATTGATAGGTAAACCTTAGTTGTCGGGTCAAGATCGAATCAGAGGGACATGCAACAGAACACCTGATCTTTTGAGAAACCATGTTGTGTTTTGTTTGGAATGAATGTAATATAACCAACTATAATGAGTTGGATGTGTTAAGTTTATAAGCAACTTGTAATTTTGTGGGACACGATAGGAGGAGTGAAGGGAATTGCGACCATGACGCTATGACGTGGGAAGGATTTAAAGACGTGTTTACAACTTACC
Organism: Deinandra increscens subsp. villosa; assembly: GCA_039602395.1. Classification (NCBI taxonomy): domain Eukaryota; kingdom Viridiplantae; phylum Streptophyta; class Magnoliopsida; order Asterales; family Asteraceae; genus Deinandra; species Deinandra increscens. The sequence goes on along the minus strand of JBCNJP010000293.1, from coordinate 35,851 downwards.
ATAGCCCACAAGCTGAAGTGAATAAGATTCAAGACGAGCTCATGCCGTTTCATCTTCTTGAACTATTTGTGTAAACATTTGCAAATTGAAAGATGTTTGAATGTTTAAATTACTTGTGTAAATATTTTGGTTTTACATTCACAATTTAATCATCTTTTTGAACTTTTATTATATATTTTATGTTGTAAAGAATGTTATTTTTTTCTTGTAATGTGTCATTATAAATAGTATATATATGTTTGTGACTATAGTAATCTTTATTGGCATAAAATAAGTGCCACTAAAGCTACTATAGATAGATAAGTAGGAAAACCTTTTAGTGGCACAAAATATTTGACGTAATAGTGTTTCTTTATTGTGGCAGAAGAAAAGTGCCACTAAAAGCCCAAAAAGTTTGTGTGGCACATTGAAAAAGTGCCACTAAAAGTCTTTAGGTGTCACCACTTTTAGTGGCATTTTTTTGTGCCACACATTCCTACAAGGGTTTTTAGTTGAACTTTTTGGCTTTTAGTGCATTTTTTTATGTGCCACTGAATGGAAATTTTTTTATAGTGGCAAACAATTGAGGAAGTGATAGGTTATTTCTTGGATCGAGTGAAATTTTGCAAAGAGCTACTCTGAACTGAAAAGCAGAAGGTGTATCAATTTAATAACATGCTACATGCTGACTTTAAGGAGTTTATAAACGCTTTCAGATGTGTGACACTCGAAGAGCTAATCAATGCCTGTCAGGAGAGAGACTTGGAATTCAAGAAACAAGTGGAAAGGGGTTAAAAGAAGGGAGCGAAAAGCAGTTCTGCCCTGAGCAAAAAACCAAGGGTGAATGAGTCACCCAAGAAAGGTGGAAACAAGAAAGGTGGATCATCAGATTGTCCACATTGTCGGAGGGCGCATAAAGGAGAGTGTTTTCTACTAACAAAGTAGTGTTATATATGGTTGTGGGAAGACGGGTCATGGGATAGCTCAATGTCCCAATACCGCATGATTGTGTTTTGAATGCAGAAAGACAGGACACAAAAAGAGTGAATGCCCAAACCCGAGATTGGCGGTGGGTCAAAGCACGGTGAAGCCGGTGATTCCTCGGGCGAGGGGAAGATCCTATCAGCTGAACGTCGAGGAAGAGAAAGTGGACCCAGGGGTAGTGACCGGTATTTTTCTTATCAATTCTATTCCTGCATAGGTATTGTTTGATACGGGAGCGAGTAGATCACTTATTTCCAATGATTTTACTCGTCATCCCTCATTTGTTATTAACAAGATGTCTATGCCTCTAGAAGTAGAAATAGCGGATAATAAGAGTGTTTTAGTCTTTGATGTGTATCATGATAGTAAAATCTCCATAGAAGATGAAGATTATTCGATTGACTTAATCCTAATGATGATGGGGGAATTCGAAGAGATAGGGGGAATGGATTGGTAATCTAAATACCAAGCGAACGTGGTGTGTAGCCGCAAGGTGAATACATTAATGTCACCAAGAGGGAAGCAGGTTGTTATTCAAGGAGAAAGAAAGAACGAGATCATACTGGGTTCCGTAATGAAGGCGAGGAAATACATCCAACGCATATGCAAATCCTATTTGCTTATGTGATGGATACGACTCTGGAGTGTAAAAAAGCAGAAAAGGTGCCAGTTGTGCAGGAATTCGAAAATGTGTTTCCTGAAGATCTCCCCGGTATACCATCGGATAGAGAGGTGGAATTCCGCATTGATTTGGTACCTTGGGCCAAACCCGTGGCTAGGGCCCCATATTGTCTAGCCCCTACCGAGATGCAAGAACAAATGAAGCAGCTACGAGAATTACTTGGTAAGGGATTTATATGGCCAAGTGTATCTCCTTGGGGCACATCGGTGATATTTGTTAAGAAGAAGGATAAAATTCTAAGGATGTGCATAGACTATCGTGAGCTGAACAAGCTTACCATGAAGAACAAGTACCGCCCCTTACCACGAATTGATAATTTGTTTGACCAATTACAAGGTGCGAGCTGGTTCTCAAAGATTGATTTGAGATCAGGATATCACCAGTTGAAGGTGGGAGAAGAGGATGTCCCGAAAACGGCATTTCGAAAGGGTTTTGGACATTACGAGTTCTTAGTAATGTCTTTTGGATTAACTAATGCACCGACGACTTTCATGGATCTCATGAACCACGTGTGCAAGCCGATGCTGGATCGTTTCATTATTGTGTTCATTGATGATAGTTTGGTGTATTAGCGTATTGAGGATGACCATGTTCAATATTTACAAGAAGTGTTAGAAACACTAAGGGGGGGAAGATTGTTTGCAAAGTTCTCAAAATATGCCCTTTGGTTACGGGAGGTACAATTTTTTGGGACATGTGGTGGGGGTATTAGTGGACCCTTCAAAGGTCGAAGCAGTACCAGGATGGAAGACACCTAAGAACCCGACTGAAATACGGAGTTTCTTAGTGCTGTCGGGCTACTATAGGAGGTTCATACATGACTTCTCTAACATAGCCTCGCCACTAACCCGATTGACGAGAAAGGATGTAAAGTTTGAGTGGGGAGAAAAGCAATAAGAGTCTTTTTAGACTCTAAAGAAAAAGATTAACTCATGGTGCGGTGTTAACCTTACCTGATGGGATGGAGGATTTAGTGGTATTCTCAGATGCGTCTTATCTCAGCCTTGGATGTGTACTTATGCAGCGAGGAAAGGTATTAGTGTAACGACCCGGCCCTTGGGAGGCCGAGATATGACAGAGCATATTCCTATGCTACAATGTGTCTCGTGTACTGTATCTAGATTAGAGCGAGTCTGTGAGTTGTAGTGGCAATATCAATGGTGCCGTACCAACTGGTACGCCATACCAATTGGTACGCCCGTACCAATTGGTCCACCAGTTGGTACGCAAGCTAGATTGTCACTAACTATAAATACCGTGTTTTAGAATGATAGCTGAACACTTCTGTCATTTCTACACCTTTCTGTGTGTGTTCTGAGAAAGAAACCAGAGCTTACTTCTTGAAATCTTCAAGTGATTAATAAGAACAAAGCTTATTTACTTCTCTTGTTCACTAGTTTGATCAAAGCATGCAATAGTAAGATCGTATCTCGGTTTTACAAGTGATATCAAAGCATTATAGGTTGCTCTACTGTTGTGTTTTTTATCAAATTCGGATTTCTAGTGAGAGAAAGTGGGGTTTTCTTCATTTTTCATCGAATTCGTTCAATTCTAAGTGTTTATGGTGTTAAACTTGATTTCTGAACCTTCCTAGTGTGTTTTGGCACCTTACTGTAGCAAATTCTAGCTCAAAACTGTCAAATTCTGAAAAATCAGTCGAAAATGTCATGGTACGCCCGATGAAAATTTTGTTATGCCGTTTGGTACGCAAGGCAATCTTCATCTGAAAATTGGTACACTGATTGGTACGATATCTGGTACACTAGCCAATCTTCAAAGTTGGTACGCAACGGTAACTTGGTGGTACGCTGACAGTTACACCGTACCAAAGTGGTATGCTGGTGAATCTGGTCCGTTTTCTGGTACGCTGAGTTTGTGGTATGCGGGTGGTCTGTTGAAGATTTGTGATACGTTGATTAACATGGTGGTACGTTGAGAAGGGATTTGGTACGCTGGCAGAAAAGTGACTTCCACTAAAACTGATGTAACTTGAGAACCGTTAAGAGTTACGAAACCCAATACCAGCCAAAACGACCGTCTCAACTTATATAACGAAATTGAACAAGCCAGAAAGTTCCCAAATTGTTGAAGTTGGAGGATTATCACAATTGGAAGCAAAGATGTTATGCTTACATCAGCACAAATAATGTCGATTTATGGATTCCAATTCGCAAGCTTTACATGCATCCAAAGGAAGACGGAGGTTTTAAACAAATAATGGAGATTTTGTATATAACATATCAAATAATTAATCAATAGGGTCTTTATGTGATATATTAATAATTAAGAACTAATTAAGAGATAATGAATCAATAGGGCCTGCATGCTTTCCTATTTATGTACTTTGTTAAAAGCATCTAACCACATCATGTTAATTGTACAAAATTCAAGGATCGATCCAACAACATTGATGATCAATTGGAAAAACTTGAGTTCGAAGTTAAAGATGAGAGACTTCTTAGGGATAAAAAAAAATGAACAAGTTAAGGCCCTCTTCAAGAAGATTGAAGAATCAGATAAAAAACTTGATATACTTATAGCTCATCTATTTGCACTTCTCAAAAATGGGAAACTGAAGCAAAGGATGTCATTGAAGATTTCGATAATCTGTTTAAGAAGTCAACGGCCAGGGTGGAATCTCTTACAAAGACAAATGATGAACTTAAAAAAGCTCTTGATGAAGTTACTACTTTGGAAAGTAATCGTCAGGAGGAACATTCAAAATTACTAGATAGAGTCACAAGCTTGACGCATGACAACAAATTGTTGACAAGAAATATTGAAATTCATGAAGAGCGGGTGAAGAAAGTTACACAAGAAGTGTATGATGCACATGATCAGATGAGAAAAGCAAAGTTTCTGTCTAACCAAGCTTCGGAACAGTTAATTGACTCGGAAAAGGCATTGGGAGAAGCTCAAAAGAAGATATCAGATTTGAATGTTGAAGTTTTGGATCTTAATCGAAAGGTAAACAACTTGACAAATTCACATTCATTTGCAAGTTATTTGTGTCAGGATGACAACTTCAAAAGGGTGTTTGGAGGAAAAGAATTCAATCAAGTTCCACATCATGTGATTCAATCTGATGCTTTAGCTGATGTTCATTCTTCTGATGTAACTGGAGATTATTCTGAATTTGTTTCTGAGAAATCTGAAAAGAAAAAGTCAAAGAAGAAAGAGGAGAAAGAGAAAAATGTGGTTGAAATGTCCACATCAAAGTTTGTTTCTGGTGGGTTTATAGCAGATACGAGTGTTCTTTCTACAGAAAAACATAGTGAAAAAGATGAGAAGAAAGTGATTGAAGAAAAAGTTGCTGCTAAGTTGGTTGAAGCCAACAAGTTGAAGGATATCAAAGCTGTATTTTCTCAAATGGCTAATGATGGTGTTTCTGGTTCTCAAGCTGAATCGTCAAAATCTGGTTCCAAACGTTCCGGGTTGGGAAACAAGAACCAGAAATTTGAGAAGCAGAATCAGAAAAATGTTTCAAAGAAGATTAAGAAGGAAAAGAAGGATACCAGTTTAGAACAAATTTATCATCTCGCCCAGGTGTTCATCTCAACAATGGAAAAAGGTTTCGGGGGAAAGCAACAGAAGAAGAATTCATCTGCAAGTTCTTCAAGAGATGGTCAAAGGATCAACAATTATTCTTCTTCTGGTTCAAATGCTACTCCACAAAGTCCTACTTCCAAATGGGTGCATTCTAACCGATTTCAATGCTTTGATGATTTTAGTGATGACTTTGATTCTGATTGTGTATTTCAGGACAACCGAAAATCTAAGCGATCATATCGCTTGTGCTATCATTGTCGCCAACGTGGCCACATAGCACACGATTGTCCTGAAGTCGCACAAAAATCTTTTTCTGGAAAAACTGCCACGATAATTGATGAATCAGGCAGAATTTTTACTGAGTCACCATCATCCAAAACAAAGTCTAAAACGAAACAATTTTTCAAATTTGATTCTAGTGTTGGTGAGTCATCACAGGATGATGATTCAGTAAAAACTGAAAAGGCAAAAATGCAGTGGCGACCTAAGGTGGTCAGCAAAGCTGCAACTGATTTTGTGGAAGACACTGGTCGACCAGAAGCTGTGTGCTTCGGGTCATTTGAATACTAATCATTTAAACCAGTGTGCAGGGTACTTCAAGAAGACCTGTCGGTGATTGTGAAGTTCAAGCTTCAAGCAGTTGCTGATAGTGGAGTTTCCTGCTTAACTTAAATTGAATGCTTCATATTATCAAAACTGAAAGTTTTTTCTGAAAGCTTAAACTGGAAGGTATCAGTATTGATTGGTCAATTTTCTTTCTTTTACCATTCCGTATGTAGTTTAGGGAGAGAAAATTGAAAAACCAAAAATAGTGTTTTTTTGTGTTTTTGTTAAAATGAAAATCCAAAAATAGAGTTTTCAGTTTAAAGGGGAGAAAATTGAAAAATACAAAAACATTGAAAAATGAGAAATTGTATCCGACATGATTTGGGAAATGATGGTACATTGGCTTACGTGTCTGGCTCATGGATAAAATAGATGCAAAAGCCATAAGATCATTGTTCGATGTGCTTGGTAGGCTCGACATTAAGTCAGAAAGTATTCAAATGTGATATACATTAAATACTAATGCTTGACCAAGTGGACAACATCTTGATGCATATCTCAAGATATCAAGAAAAAGATATATGAAAAAGAAAATGAGAAGTCACTATGTATACATATGGTCATTTTGCAAAAATTTAAACTTGTTTGATTTCCTTTATTTTATCAAACGATCAGACTTTCTCTGCGTGTCCACAAGACCGACCTGATTGTTGTTCGTTTGACGTTCTGCTTTATTTTCTTTGATGTTTCGTATAACTCCTCGGACTTTCTCTGCGTGTACAGGAGTACCGACCTGATTGTTGTTGAGTTATACAACTTCAACTTGTTTTTATTTTCTTATTTTGTTAAATCTGAGGCCTTATCTACGTATCGAAAAATCGACCTTAAGGTAGACGATTTAACGTTCTTATTTCTTTTTGCATGGAACACAGTTCACTAAATCCTGAATACAATCATTATGTTATTTAATCACAAATGAAATCACAAAATGTGATATAAAAGAAAGTACATATCTGAGTATGTCTGATAGTGTGGGGTACACTGGTCAAAGCAATCTAATCAATACAATAACATATCCAGATGTTATAAGTATGATTGTGCCTGAGTTTAAAATGGACAAATTATACAAGTAATCGACATGACTTGTGTGCTGAAGTAATTGAAATTGAAGTGTAGTTCAGCATGTCATGGCCAATATGATCCCAAGTTATGATCTTTCTCGCAAAAGACAAAAATAGTGTCTGTTTCAGTATTACATTTATGTTTCATATTTGATAAAATCCAAAAAGATTTTAGGTGTGTTTTAGCATAAATTTAGAAAAATCAAAAAGATTTTCGGTGTGTTTTGATTTAAAGTTTATAAAAGCCAAAAAGATTTTGTTTCTTATTTGTTTTCGACCGATCAATACTCGGTACGAAATCAAATTTTCAATACTATATCTTGGATTCCGAAGAGAAGTTTTGCGCCAAGAATAAATTAATTTTCAAAAGAAAAAGAAAGCCACGTTTCTGTCTTCTGAAATTGCAGGTATCTGTGTGACAAGACTCAAGCATGGTGAAAGAGGGAATATGTAATATCTTTCACAAGTGGATCTTGAAGTTCAAAGATTATTAAAACCCATGCAAGCTCTATTTCTGACAAGATTTCTAGTTAAAAATTGGACACAGTGATGCTGAAAATTGAAGACTGAAGTTTAGTTAGAGAGATAGATAGCTAGATACACTACACGTTAAAGGGGAGTTTGTTAGAGCATATTCCTATGCTACCGTGTGTCTCGTGTATTGTATCTAGATCAGAGCATGTCTCAGTGAGTCTTAGAGTCCACGTACCAAGGTCTGTACCAGTTGGTACGGAGCCACGTACCAATGGTACGCTGGTTGGTATGCTGGACTTAGTGATAAGTATAAATAGTTCGTTAGAGAGAGAGAGAGAGCTTAGTAGTTCTGTCATTCTCTATCTCTTAACTGTGTGAGTTTGAGTGTGTTCTCTCTCTCTACTTGTATTCTCTTAGTGAATCAATAAAGCCAAGCTTTATTTACATTTGTGTTCATCATTGTGACTGAATCATGCACTAGTGAGATCCGTTTCCGTGGTTTTACACATACAATCCCTATTGGACCGAAACCCACTAGGCCCAACTGAATCCTAGTCTAGACGCGCCCAAAACACTAGTTAAATAGCCCAATACTATTTAATATTGCAAGCCTCATTATTCTTGCCTCTACAAATCCTAATACATTTTTCTCGTAAAATAAAATGCACCTAATCTATTTATTTTACATACCAAATGGAATAAATAAATTACATAACCCAAGAAAACTACTTACATTATTACAACCATTCGCATTCCAACACAAGGTCATGGCTAGGTCTTATGCACCAAACATACATCCAAGTATGTATATCTTCAAGAAATAAAATGGCTCCCTTTTAACCCACTTCCATTAATTTTGGTCCAACACAAAATCGAAAATGTGGGTTTGTTGCCCAAACCAAAATCATCCAAATGACTTAAAATACATTAATCTTTCAAGATAACCACATGCATGTTAGTGAAGCATCTTCAAAGACAATAATATCACGTCCTCAGGGCCTGGCTGAATGGCCAAGGCTTTTGATTAATACAGCAGAGGTCGCTGGTTCGACCCTCCCCAGCCCCAATTCTTTTACAGTGTTTTTCTGATCCGATTTCACCTATTAATACATGAATAAAACCCATCTGTTAGGAGTTTGTTAACAAATAATGACCTAGCCCAGTGATTAGGGCTTCATAATCTAAACCTAAGGTCACGGGTTCAAGTCCCATGACCAACATTTTTGCTGTTCCAATTCTTTTTAACCATTTTAAAGATTCCTTTGTCTAAAATCCAACCACCATTTATTTTCTATAGAATCTTGATTCGTAATTTTTATTTTTATGATACGCGATGATATAAATGGGTTAATTTAAATTGTCTCGTTATTATTATTATTATTAGTATATTTTCGTTTTGTTGTTATAGCATAGTTTTAAACACAAATAAAAATATATATATATATATATATATATATATATATATATATATATATATGTATGAGTGACTATCATGATTTCTATACATGTGTATATTGTGTACATTTTTTTATGACAAAGTAAATAAATATATGCATTTGAATTTTTGACACGAAAAATATATATATGCAAGATATACATATTTTTATGGATTCGTAATGACGTTTTATATATGACCTTACATGTTTCAACCGATCTTCTCATCATATGTTATTGGAACGATACACTCGTATCGACTTTTGTAAATCCTTATCTATTGGCTAAACGTCATCTCCGACTCATTTCGAATGAACGATTTTTATTACGTATTGAAATTGTCACCTATCCCATATTGGGAATTACTTGATATCAATACCGTCGTCTAGGTTACGCATGTTAAAACACACACTTACGTATGTAAAATCGATAGGTGCTCGGTAGTTACGCAAGACCTGAAGTCTTACTAAATTGTAGCAGTGCACCCTCATGTGAATTACACAACCATTACGTTACGTCCAGTTTTGGACGATAACACACGCAAACACGTTACACCCGGGTTAGGGGGATAACACGATAACTATTATGTATGATTAAAGTAGAAATCCAATATATATCACATGTTCACGTAAAATGCTTTATCTTTGAAAATCCTTACTTATCGAACCGTTAATAGCAAATTGCGAGGGGATATTGGGTAGTACAACTGGGGTCTGACAAACCCCACTCAGCGGGCACGAGATGCACCACCCTACTGGCGGTCGGACTGAGGACAATGTCAGCCTAACTTACCGTGATCGATTAGACACGAGGAAGGCAAAACACGTAAGGAATTATTCCTACAACTAATTGGTCAGCTTCGGTTATGAACGTTTTAGTGACATGAACTTAGGCTCGCTACCTACGATATGGATTATACTTGTAATATACATACTTATATACGAATAAGACTGTTGTATTCTTACGGTATATCTATATTAGTTATACTTATGTGCTTATGTGAACTCACCAACATTAGTTGACATTTTCTCTTATGCATGCTTTGCAAGATGCTAAGAGTATCGGATATTTGGGCACGTACGTTGGTTAAACCTCTATTTTTGGGAACTTGTTTTTAAATTCAACTTGAACTATTATTTACTTAACGGGAGCTTGTTTTACGCAACATAACTTTTATGAGCTTCCGCTAGACTTTATGTCTGGTTTTGGATATATTCCACTTTGGGAATATATTTACATTTTGAACCCTTAACTTATGTTTGATGTAACTAATGACTCTGGTCCTGGTCTGGATCACACCCCACACAGTAAAACTCCGTTAGTGGAAATTGGGTGTGTGACAGATTGGTATCAGAGCCCTTGGTTGTAAAGAACTAGAATTTTTAAAAATTCTAAACTGTAACTGTTTTTGAACATTAGTTGGAACAATTCCCAAAAACGTTCTCTTTTCGCGTGCCAAGAATCGATTACTCACGTTAAGTTATCTTTCCTTTGTTTGTGTCTGTCTGGGTTCAGGCAATATGTCACCATCCAATCATACATGTGGAAAGGCTCCCATGAAAGAACAAGGATCCTCGTCACGTCAACCGTCCCGCAGGAGGTAACAACTTGAGTATACTCAAGGGGATTATGAGGCAGAGTCACATTATTTTCGAGACCCGGAAAACGCGTCCGATGCGGTGGTTGAGGCTCATGGTGGCCCGTTTTATGGGCGAGTTTGGAGTCCCTACGGACGAGGGTAGACTACCCGATCTTCCCTTCTGCCACCCACGGATTACTGCTGCAATGATGGCAGCGATAGACGAGTTGCGCGGTGAAGTTAGATCACTGCGAAGCAAAGGACGTAGAACACAAACTGAAACTCAAGGAACAAGGAATTATCTCGAGGAGACAACCACAGCACACAACAATTTAGCCCATGGGGTGATTGAACTCGAGGATAGAGTGGAGACCTTGGAGGCAAGACCTAACTCGGCCATTTTAGCCAACATGCTACAGATTGCCTTAGCAAGGATTGCTGTATTAGAGGACCTGGTCGGGGACCTGACTGGGCAAGTGGCTACTCTTTAGGGACAGGCAACCCCTATAGCTGAGCCAGTGGAAGAAGAACCCCTCGATGAGAATGGAGAAAACATTGAAGAAGAAAAGGTCGAGGAACCCGAAGTCATTGATCCATGATCATTGTTATTTCTGTTTTCCCACATTTTCCTTTCAAATAAACTAAACTGGAAGTTTTGTTTTATTTTCGAACAACTTATGATTATGAGATAATAGTGTTTGAATTTGGATTTTGTAGTGGATATTACATCTTTAGTTTTCCAATGTGTTTCTAAAAATTATGTCGTGTGATGGATGGATGCATGAATAATTGTTTAGTGCTTAATGAAATTGATATTGGATATATTAATTTTTTTTGGTCGTATGAGTTCTAACGTATATAATGAAATTAGTATTGGGTATATTAATCATTGGAATGATTTGCATGGAAACAGAATCATGGTTGAACACCTCACAGCAGCTCAGATCCAGGCTTTGATAAACGAAAATGTTGCGGCAGCACTCGCTGCGGCTCAAGCACAAAGAAACAATAACGGTGGTAAGTAAAAACAGACAAAAGATTGACTATATTTTTTTCTCACTCTAAAAAATTGTTCTCTAAAATAAATTTCAGGAAACAATCCAGGCCCAGCTCAGTGTACCTTCAAAACTTACATGGATTGTACGTCGCTCACATGCAAGGGTGATGAAGGAGCCGTGGGTCTGTTGCGATGGCTCGAGAAATCAGAAAAGGTGTTCTCAATGTGCAACTGCCCAGTTGCAAATCAGGTCAATTTTGTAACCGCTACACTCAAGGGAGCTGCCCTCACTTGGTGGAACGCGCATATCCAAATGTTAGGGCTCGACGCAGCGAATGCTATGACTTGGCAGGAATTCAAGGATGCCATCATGGAGGAGTACTATCCTCGTGACCAGGTCAAAAGGTTGGAAGGTGAGTTCCAGAACTCAAAAATGATAGGTTCGGAAGTTGAAGAGTACACCGCTCGCTACCACGAGTATGCAGTGCTATGTCCTACGATGGTCGACGCTGACTTCAAAAGGATTGAAAGGTACGTGGATGGGTTAGCTCCACAAATCAAGGGGATGGTTACTGCCTCAAACCCTGCAAATGTGTAGAATGCTATAAGGTTGGCCCATAAGCTGACTGACCAGGCCATAGAGCAAGGAACATTGCCACCCAGAAAGGTCCCCAAAACTGCCCTAGATGAGAAAAGAAAGAGAGATGACGACTCTAGTAACAACAACAACAATGGTAGTGGAAACAACAATGGGAGATCCTCTGACTCTCACAACCAAAGAAGAGATACAACAATTCCAGGGTGACTATAACAACAGTAACACCAACAGTGGGGGCGGTAACCAAAACCGCCAAGGTGGTAGCAACCAGAATCATAATGGGTACAAGGGACAAGCACCTTTCTGCAATCGGTGTAACCAACACCAAAATTGGGCATGCAAGAAACTCACTTGTGAGCGTTGTGGTAAAGGGGGCCACGAGGCTAAGAACTGTTGGGGTGAACTACAAAACCGTCCACCACTTCGAAAGAATAATGAAGGCCCTAGGGGGTGTTATGAATGTGGAAAGCCAGGGCACTTGAAGAGGGACTGCCCACCACTTCGAAAGAATAACAACAATGCTGGCAACAACAATAACCACCGTAACAACAATAACAACGGCGGTGATGGTGGTAGAAACGGTGGAGATGGCGCCAGAGGGCGAGCTTTCGTGATGGGTTCTAGTGAAGCAAGAAACGATGTCAACGTCATTACCGGTAAGTTTCTTCTAAACAAATACTTCGCAAATGTCTTATTTGATACGGGTGCTGAGAAAAGTTTTATCTCGACTAAGTTCTGTAAATTGATTAAGGCTACCCAAACTCCACTAAAGGCTAGGTACACGGTTGAATTATCAAATGGTAAGCTTCTTGACACCACTCACTTAGTTGAAAACTGCACATTAGAACTATCTGGTCATAAACTAGGTATAGACCTTATGCCTTTTACCATCGTTAGTTTCGACGTGATAGTGGGCATGGATTGGCTATCCAAACATCAGGCGGAAATTGTTTGTCAAGAAAAAGTCATAAGAATACCCATAGCAGGAGGAGAAGTACTCTCAATTCAGGGCGAAAAGGGAGGTGCTGTCTCCGGAATCATATCATACCTTAAAGCGCAGAAGTGTCTTCGGAAAGGACACGTGGCAATCCTGGCCACAGTTACGGATTAAACCAAGGTGAAGAGAAAAATCGAAGACTTTCCGATCGTATGTGATTACCCAGAGGTATTTCCTCAGGAATTACCTGGTCTTCCTCCGCATAGGCATGTAGAATTTGGGATTCACCTCGCTCCGGAAGCAGCTTCGATCGCGCGTGCACCATATCGTCTAGCGGTGAACGAATTGAATGAGCTATCTACACAACTACAAGAACTTCTAGATAAGGGTTTTATTAGACCTAGCTCGTCTCCATGGGGAGCACCGGAATTGTTCGTCAAAAAGAAGGATGGCACATTCAGGATGTGTATTGATTACCGCGAACTCAACAAAGTCACTATCAAGAATCGATACCCTCTTCCACGAATAGACGATCTCTTTGACCAGCTTCAAGGATCCAGTTACTATTCCAAGATTGATTTAAGGTCTGGCTACCGTCTTCAAGGATCCAGTTACGATGAGGATATAGAAAAGACAGCATTCAGAACACGATACGACCATTATGAATTCTTGGTCATGCCCTTCGGTTTAACGAACGCATCAGCCATGTTCATGGATCTCATGAACCGTGTGTGCAAGGCCTATCTGGATAAGTTCGTCATAGTGTTCATCGACAACATCCTCATCTACTCGAAGACAAAGGAAGAACACGAGGAACATCTACGGTTAATCTTAGAATTGTTAAAGAAAGAACAACTCTATGCGAAATTCTCCAAGTGTGATTTTTGGATCCGAGAGGTTCAATTTTTGGGTCACATCGTTAACGAGCAAGGTATCCATGTTGATCCAGCCAAGGTCGAGGAAATTAAAAGTTGGTCTACCCCCAGAGCTCCTACTGAAATTCGCCAATTCCTAGGTTTAGCGGGTTACTACCGTCGTTTTATAGAGGGATTTTCTCAGTTAGCTCAACCATTGACAGCTCTTACGCACAAAGGGGTTCAGTACATATGGGGTGACAAGGAAGACGCAACCTTCCAAACTCTAAAAGAGAAACTTTGTACTACACCTATATTATCTTTACCGGATGAGATTGACGACTTTGAGGTCTATTGTGACGCGTCAATCCAGGGACTCAGATGTGTTTTAATTCAAAGAGGTAAAGTCATCGCATACGGGTCAAGGCAATTAAAGTATCATGAGAAGAATTACACAACTCACGACTTAGAGTTGGGCGCTGTTGTATTTGCCTTAAAATTTTGGAGACACTACTTATACGGTACCAAGTGTACGATATTAAATGATCACAAGAGCCTCCAACACATTTTTGAACAGAAGGAACTCAACATGAGGCACGTAGGTGGGTCGAATTGCCAAACGACTACGATCTAGCAATAAAGTACCATCCAGGCAAGGCCAACGTGGTGGCTGATGCCTTGAGTAGAAAGGAATATGTCAAACCAAGAAGAGTTCGGGCTCTCCAATTAACGATCCATAATGGGCTACCGGATAGACTCCGGGATGCCCAGAAAGAGGCCCTAAAGGAGGAAAATCTTGGGTTCAAATCATTACGTGACACCGATGGAACTTCTGAAGTTAAGTCCGATGGACTTCGTTATTATAAGGACCATATATGGGTACCTCTCCATGGAAATCTTAGAGAACTGGTAATGGACGAGGCCCACAAGTCCCATTATTCGATCCATCCAGGTTCAGACAAAATGTATCAAGACTTAAAAGGGTTATATTGGTGGCCCAATATGAAAGCTGCAATCGCTAGATATGTTAGCAAGTACTTGACGTGAGCAATGGTCAAAACGGAACATCAAAAGCCAGCAGGATTACAGCCATAACCTAAAATTCCTGAATGGAAATGGGAAGAAATCTCGATGGATTTCATCATGGGATTGCCCCGTTCTTCTGGCGGTAATGATATGATTTGGGTTATCGTTGACTGATTAACAAAATCCGCTCATTTCCTAGCTATCAAGGAAAGTGACAAACAGAGAAACTTGCAAAGATATACCTCAAGGAGATTATCAAGCTTCACGGAGTGCCTTTATCTATTATCTCTGACCGAGACCCTAGCTTTGCATCATGCTTTTGGAGATCCTTACAAGCAGCGATGGGCACTCGCTTA
>JBCNJP010000293.1:0-20235 GCA_039602395.1 Deinandra increscens subsp. villosa | reverse complement strand
GAAGATCTGCCTGGTTTGCCTCCGTTTCGACAAGTTGAGTTTGGGATTGATTTAGCTCCAGGTGCCGCTCCGATCGCACGCGCACCTTACCGATTGGCTGTAAGTGAACTCAACGAACTCTCCTCACAACTGCAAGAGCTACTCGACAAGGGGTTTATTCGTCCAAGTTCGTCTCCATGGGGAGCTCCGGTACTGTTTGTTAAGAAGAAGGATGGAACGTTCCGCATGTGCATTGACTACCGAGAACTTAACAAAGTTACGATCAAGAATCGGTATCCACTTCCTCGAATCGACGATCTCTTCGATCAACTACAGGGTTCAAGCTACTTTTCAAAGATTGATCTACGGTCTGGATATCACCAACTTCGTGTTCGTGAAGAGGATGTTCCTAAGACTGCTTTCAGGACTCGGTATGGTCACTACGAGTTCCTGGTTATGCCGTTTGGGCTAACCAATGCACCGGCTGTGTTTATGGATTTGATGAATCGAGTGTGCAAGCCGTACCTCGATAAGTTTGTGATAGTCTTCATCGACGACATTTTGATCTACTCTAAGACCAAGGAAGAACACGAGGAACATCTGCGTCTTATTTTGGAATTGCTTCGCAAGGAACAGCTCTACGCCAAGTTTTCAAAGTGTGACTTTTGGATCCGCGAAGTCCAGTTTCTTGGACACATTGTTAATGAGGAAGGAATTCATGTCGATCCAGCCAAAGTGGAAGCAATAAAGAACTGGTCTACCCCAAGAGCGCCAACAGAAATCCGACAATTTTTAGGACTTGCCGGATATTATCGAAGGTTTATTAAGGGTTTCTCTCAATTGGCTCAACCCTTAACGGCCTTAACGCACAAAGGAGTGCAATACAGATGGGGTGAGAAGGAAGAGCGCGCATTCCAAACGCTCAAAGATATGTTATGTTCGGCTCCAATTCTTGCGTTACCCGATGGAGTTGACGATTTTGTAGTTTATTGCGATGCATCAATCCAAGGACTCGGTTGCGTGTTGATGCAACGAGATAAAGTGATTGCCTATGGGTCCAGGCAACTAAAGGATACAGAAAAGAACTATACAACGCATGATTTGGAGATGGGAGCCGTTGTTCATGCACTTAAGATTTGGAGACATTACCTATATGGAACAAAGTGCACGATATTCACCGATCACAAAAGTCTACAGCACATCTTTGATCAGAAAGACCTCAACATGCGACAACGACGGTGGGTCGAGTTACTAAATGATTATGATTTGGCCATTAAGTATCATCCTGGAAAAGCCAACGTTGTGGCTGATGCCCTAAGCAGAAAAGAGTACGAAAAGCCTCGTCGGGTACGAGCGCTTCAACTTACAATACATTCAGGATTACCGGATCGAATCCGTGACTGCCAACGAGAAGCTTTGAAAGCAGAGAACTTCGCAGCTGAAGCACTGCGTGGTGTAGATGGCCATTCTGAAGTTAAGTCCGATGGACTCACGTATTATAATGACAGAATCTGGGTTCCAATGTTTGGAAATCTCCGTGAGCTCGTGATGGACGAGGCTCACAAATCAAGATACTCGGTGCACCCTGGATCGGATAAAATGTATCAGGACTTGAAAAATCTTTATTGGTGGCCGAATATGAAAGCCGACATTGCTCGATATGTGGCTAAGTGTTTAACATGTTCAAGGGTCAAGATTGAATACCAAAAGCCTTCTGGTTTACTGCAACAACCAAAGATCCCAGAATGGAAATGGGAGGATATCTCAATGGATTTTGTAACGGGATTACCTCATCGATCAAATCAACCGGATGCGATTTGGGTTGTCATCGATCGGTTAACCAAATCTGCACATTTCATTCCGATGAAGGAAAGTGATAATATGGATAAATTGACAAAACTGTACATCGACAAAATTGTGAAGCTTCACGGTGTGCCTAAGACTATCATTTCTGATCGAGATCCTCGATTCACTTCCCGGTTATGGCAATCAATGCAGGAAGCATTGGGAACCCGACTAGACATGAGCACAGCTTATCACCCGCAGACTGACGGTCAGACGGAACGAACGATTCAAACCTTAGAAGATATGCTCCGAGCTTGTGTTCTGGATTTTGGGAAAGGATTGGGAGACTCACCTTCCACTGGTGGAGTTCTCTTACAACAATAGTTATCATTCAAGTATAGGTGCTGCACCTTTTGAAGCACTTTACGGCAGAAAATGTAGATCGCCCGTGTGTTGGGCTGAAACAGGTGAGAAAGGGCTCACTGGACCGGAAGTTATCCATGATATGACCGAACGGATTATTCAAATTAGGCAACGGCTAGCTGCAGCACGTGATCGACAAAAGAGTTATGCCGACAAACGCCGAAAACCTCTAAAGTTTGAGGTGGGTGACAAAGTATTGTTGAAGGTATCTCCTTGGAAGGGAGTGATACGCTTCGGGAAGCGTGGAAAGTTAAATCCTCGCTACATCGGTCCGTTTGAAATTATTGGGGAAGTAGGCCCGGTGGCCTATCGATTGCAACTCCCTGCTGAACTCGATGGAGTTCACAACGTGTTTCACGTTTCCAATCTAAAGAAGTGTCTGGCTGAAGACATCGAAATAATTCCTCTGGAGGAATTGGAAATTGACGAACATTTGAGATTTATTGAGCAACCAGTAGAAATCATGGGACGCGAGGAGAAAGCCCTCAAACGTAGCAAGATTCCGATCGTCAAGGTGCGATGGAACTCAAGACGTGGACCTGAATATACTTGGGAACGTGAGGATCAGATGAAGAAAAAGTATCCTCACCTGTTCGAGCAAACGTCCACGGAAACTCATGGTATGATTTAATTTTGGGGACCAAAATTCCTTAACGGGAGGAGGATGTGACAACCCTAAAACTTTTTGCTTTCTTTCCCCAGCGACGATAGCAACGACGACAGCTGATGCTGCGAACGCTACGACACAAGAATAATTTTCGGGACGAAAATTCCAATTTCAGGGGAATGATGTGACACCCGAGAATTTCAAGGTTAACTTCCGTTAGACAAACCCGTTAGTTACGTTATAAGTAGCTAATGCATAACTAGGCCGAATACGTCCACGACCTTTGGTTGATCACCGAACCGTCCATATGTGTTATGTGTTCATCATTGATTGTCTTTATGTGCAATGTGATTTAAATACATGACTTATTATTGTGAATAGCATGATTAATTGTAAATACTTGATTATGTGAAAATTGCCTAAATTTGGTAGTCAGCGAAACTACCGAGCGAAATTACAGATTCGCCCGGTAGCAGGCTAGACTGATCAATGTGTCCGAGATCAGAGCCAGTTTCGCCAGCCAGCGAAACTGCCAGCGAAACTAGCCCCTGATATAAATAAACTTAATAAACCCTAGTAGCCTCATTTGCCTCATATCACAACAAACACACACACACTCTTTTCTCCTGGAGATTCTGGTCAGTCGAGGTTCACACCAAGTTGTCGAGATCTCAGCCTCAAACCATCATCTACCAAGCTAGGAGATCGAACCGTGAGTCTCAAAAACCTCCATTATGTGTTTAATATGTGTTTTTCTTAAAAAGCATGACCAAACCTTCATGATATTGCTTGATCTTCTGTATATATGCTTTAGGATGCTAGATCTGTACTAAAGTTGATAACTTTACGTGTGAAATCCATCCATGTTAGAGATTTATGCAATTTAGGTCATTTTAGGGTTTTGAACCTATTTTAGAGATTTAATGATCAAAATGCATGTTAAACATGATAAAGCTGCTTGATTTATGTTGGTAAATGCCTATGGATGCTAGATAATGAATTGCATGTATGATCAGAAGCTGTTAGGTTGATTTTTAGGCAAATCCGTATGTTTTTCGCGACCAGCGAAACTGTGTGTTCTCTGGGCGAAACTAAGTAGCGAAATTATATCTCCTTCCAGCGACACTGACCAGCGAAACTATAGTGTCGCCGGGAACCTGACCAGACCAGCTCGAGCGAAACTATCGAGCGAAATACCTGAACGAAAGTTCAAACCAGTTTCCCTGCGAAACTAGGCTAGCGAAACTGCGTCAGCAGTTTCGGGCGAAACTAGCCTAGCGAAACTGTGTTACCGGGCATTGCCTAGCGAAAGTGCTGCCCGTGCACCTAGCGAAACTGCCTAGCGAAACTATGCTAGCGAAACTAAGGCTTGACCTAAAAACCAAACTTGTGAAATTTGCTTAAGTGTTATGCCATGACTTACATGATTATACCATGATGAAACATGCTTGATATCTGATTTATATGAACCCTTGTTTATGATCAACCATTGGTGTCGTGTGTCGGTATGTCGAGTCATAGTTGCAACGTGCTATGTTATGGGCCATAGTGACGTTAAGTAAAGATTAGACACGAAACTAATACTTAAGACCTAAACGTGTTCTAGGTCTTCGTTAAACAACAATATTGGATTTACTTGAAGTGTAGCCGTGCAACCAAAGGTGAGTGTCACTAACCCGCTTACCGTGAGTCCGATGGGCCACACAGAATAACTTAACGAAAACAATGCTGATAAACTCGAGAGTGCTAGGCACCTCACTGATAAACTTGAGAACACGGGATGCTCGGCACCCACTTGATGAACTGAAGTGTTTTATGGGAACACTTGTGAATTCTGATCAAACTGCTTTTGAAACAAAACTGAAAACATTTTTAATATGGCTAGTGTAGGTTAAAGTCTAAACCATATGATATCACATGTTTTCTAAGGATGCCTTATAACTTAAAAGTCCTCAACTTAATTGTGCCATTAATTTGTGAAAGCGAGGGGATGTTGGGTAGATCTACTGGAGTTTGACAAACTCCGCCCCGTGGCACGGGGAGTGCACGGAGGAACAATATCAGCCTATTTGACCGTGGTCCCGAGAGGACACGGGGGAGGCAGAAACCGCGATGACTTGGTCCGCACCGTACGGGATGGCTCGGCCCCCACAAAATAAGTCAGCTTTGGTACAAACTTCCTTAGAGCATGGAACAACGGATTAGCTACCCGCGATATCGGTTGAGTCCTTTAACTTTACGGAACTAGTACATACCCGATGACGTGGTCACGGACAAACCATTTAAAAACTGAGAATTAAATACGAGCATTGCTTTTCACAAATGAATATTTTGTAAGTACATTTTGATACGAACTATGATTATGAGACTGGGCCAATGCATGACAAGCCCACTGTGAACTCACCAACCGTTAGGTTGACACTTGCGTGGTTTAAACTTTTGCAGATCGCTAAGGAGTATCCGGAGCGGGTTGGCATGGCACGTGAAGACCTTTATTTTAATCGAACTATTTTGGGAATTTAAAACAACATTTATGTAAGGCACGTGGTTAGTGCTAAAGACAATTAATTTTCCGCTGCGTATGTAATTTAAGATTTTGATTTCTATCTTGTGTTTGAACTAACCCTGATTCGTTTAGTATTTGTAACTATGGTTGTGGATCCTGGTCTAGTCGCGCCCCTTAACGGTATAAACTCCGTTAGTGGTATTTTGGGGGTGTGACAGTAACCAAAACAAGATTCTAGCTTTTCGATTCATTTAAAAATCGTGTTTTACAATTGGAAAAGGTTTCGCAATTGGTAAAAACGAAAGTTCGACAGAATAGGACTTTTCGACCCGATCGGAAAGTCCCTGATCGAAAAACGCTTCTCGACCCGATCGGAAACCCTTGATTTCCGATCGGAAAACCTATTCCGGTGCGGAGACCCTTGATTTCCGACCGGAAACCCTACTTTTCGATCCAAATCGTAAAGTGTTTACGAACTGGTCGAAAAGTAACCAATCGAAAAGGCTTTTCGAGCCGATCGAAAAGTATCCGATCGGAAAGGTTCCGATCGGAACGGCTTTTCGACCCGATCGAATAGTCTACGATCGAAAAGTACCCGATCGAAAACCCTGTTTCGATCGAAAACCCATGCTTTCCGATCGTAAACTCAAATTATGAATCGAAAACCTCTTGCCGAATCGGAAACCCTAATTTTAGTTCTAAAATTTGATTTTTGTGATCTAAAAATTTTAAATCCAAGTTTTTATTAATTATTAGATAATTGTTATGAACAACATGTTGTACCTTTAAAACTTTAAAGTGTTAAAAAGAAGTAAAAACCATGATGTTTCATGCAAATCGTTCATGGTTATTACTTAAATCAAGGAGGACTATAAAATTAAAATTATAAGTGATAATTAGAAACCCTATAAATTATGTGATTATCTGATAATTGTGACATAATAAAAGGTTTAATGCAAATCTGTTTTATGAAAATTGAAATTTGCTTAAATAATCTATTGAAATATGATTTTGTTTATAAAATAAAATTTGTGTCCTAAAAGTCAAAAGAAACACCGGCTCACCCATTTGAACACACTCTAAGAGAGGTATAAGTCGGGTCGCTTTGCTTCCCTAAAGTGGTAGGTTTTTAATTGCAAAAGTTGCAAACCTCACCCCTACGCTTCTTTGTGTGTTGCAAATGGAGCTACCGAGCTCTTTTGACTTGGATGACAAACTAAGAATTTTATAAACACATTATGTGATGAAGATGTGCATGAATCTTCACACATAACTTTTTTGATCACGCATCAAGATTGTTTTGACCCAAACCAAATTTAAGTCTTTGCCATCCACCTTGTAAAGGACACTTGTGGATGTCATCTTACTCATTGGTACACAATGGTAAAATGGCATTTGCATGGCAAATTCCCACTCATTGGTACACAATGGTGGAAAATTTGTGAGTTCTTGGCTGGACGACTTAAAACGAGCTAGGCGGTGAGACCCTTAGCCCGTGGCAAAAGATGGGATGAAACATGACTACAAATCACTTGGTGCAAGTTGTAGGTCCCATAAAACCTAGGAATTGTATTTGGAATACAATTAGTGATCGTCACTTACCATTTGAATGCATCATTTCTAGCAGATCAACTGATGAAATGATGGCATGTCAATTGGATCCTAGCCTTAATAAAGCTTAATTGTTTAAAATGTTTAAACATTGGGTAATTAAATTTATTAAGGAAAAGATTATCGAAAATACTGATTTTTGAACTTAATCTGTTTTGTAGATGGCAACAAACCCTCCTCAAAACAATGTTGGTCATGCTTTTCGTCAAATGTTTGAAAGAGAAAAGCTGAACGGATCTAACTTCAATGACTGGTACCGTCAACTGAGGATTGTCCTTAGAGTTGAACGGAGGACCGATGTCCTTGAACATCATTGGCCGACCGAGCCAGCTGCTGATGCCTCTGAGCAAGAGAAAGCGTTCTACAACGCAGAGTACAGCAGATACGATGAGGTTGCTTGTATGATGATCTCGAGTATGACTCCCGATCTTCAGAAGCAATACGAATTTCATACACCTTGTGATATGATCAAAGAGCTGAAAAAGATGTATGAAAAACAAGCTGGTGTCGAATTGTTCGACCTAGTTGTGGAACTCCACGACTTGAAGCTTGAAACTGGTAAATCGGTCAGTAGTCATGTGCTCAAGATGAAGAGCTACTTTGACAAATTGGAATCGCTCAATTATGGGTATAATCGTGCTGTTGCAGTTGGCATGATCCTCAAATCGCTTACGAAGGATTTTGAGGGTTTTGTGCGCAACTATAACATGCATAGTATGACTAAGACTATACCTGAGCTTCATGCTATGCTTGTCGAGTATGAAAAAACGATTCCTAAAAAGGCCACTGAAACACCCCAAGTTCTTATGATCAAGGGGGGTAAGATCCAAAAGGCTAAACGACCGAAAAAGGGGAAGGGCAAGATTGATGGCAAGGGTAAAGGCAAGGCTGTTGCCCATATCCCTAAAGCCAAGCAAACCCCTCCGGCCCCTAAAGAGCATCAGGCTAAGGACCAGATCTGTCACCATTGTGGTGAAGTCGGACACTGGAAGAGGAACTGTCCTACCTACCTAGCTGAGTTGATGAAGAAGAGAAAGAATACTAGTGGGACTAGTACTTCAGGTATCTTCACAATTGAATTATTTTCCTTTTCTAAGAGTGATTCATGGGTGTATGACACCGGCTGTGGAACTCACATCTGTAATTCGTTACAGGGTCTTAGAAAGAGGAGGAAACTGAAGCCTGGAGCTTTGCAGCTGTTCGTTGGAAATGGTTTGCCAGCAGCTGTGGAAGCTATAGGAGAATTTCATTTAATTCTGCCTTCTGGGTTATCCATTGTATTAGACAATTGTCATTATGCACCTTCTATCACTAGAGGTGTTATTTCAGTTTCTTTATTGAAAAACCAAGGATACATTAATGTTTTTAATGATATCGGTATTTCAGTTTCTAAAAATAATGTTCATTATTTTGATGCTATTCCTTGTGATGGCATTTATGAGATTGATATGCGTGGTTGTGTTTCAAATAATTCAATGTTCACAGTTAGCAAACGAGCCAAAACTAGTTTGGACTCTACCTATCTATGGCACTGTCGTCTTGCCCATGTTGGCAAAAACCGCATTGAAAGACTTCAACGTGAAGGGATCTTACAATCAAATGATGAATCATTTGATCAATGCGTTTCCTGCATCTCAGGAAAGATGACAAGAAAACCCTTTCCGAACAAGCCGCAAAGGGCAAAAGAGCTACTTGGACTCATCCATACCGATGTATGTGGCCCATTTAGACATGTGTCAAGAAAAGGTGCTAGCTACTTCGTGACTTTCACGGATGATTTCAGCCGTTATGGTTATGTTTACTTGCTTAAACATAAACATGAGGTATTTGAAACATTCAAAGAGTTTAAGAACGAAGTTGAAAATCAACTCGGTAAGACCATCAAGATCCTTCGATCGGATCGTGGTGGAGAATACTTAAGCCAAGAGTTTAAGGATTATCTTAAAGCGTGTGGAATTGTCCAACAGCTTACTCCTCCTTATACTCCTCAGCATAATGGAGTGTCTGAGAGGAGGAATCGAACCTTACTAGAGATGGTGAGGTCGATGATGAACCTTACAACTCTCCCATTATCATTTTGGGATTTTGCTCTAGAAACCGCTGTACGCGTTCTAAATATGGTTCCAACCAAGAAGGTTGAAAAGACACCATATCAGTTATGGCATGGAGAAGTCCCTGTGTTGTCTTACTTAAGAGTCTGGGGATGTGAGGCACTTGTGAAGCGTGATACGCCTGACAAATTACAACCCAGGACTACTAAGTGCATCTTCGTGGGATACCCAAAGGAAACAATGGGTTACTACTTCTATAATCCCTCCGAAAACACTGTTCGTGTTGCTCGATATGCTGAATTCTTTGAAAAGAATTTTATAGCTCAAGAGAACAGTGGGAGAATTGTAGAACTACTAGAAGATGTGTCACCTTCTTAAACAACTAGCAATCATCAACTTAGGGGGGAAAATGTTCAAAGAGATGAACCTCAAGTCGATGATGTTGCGATTCCACTTCGTAGATCCGAAAGGGTCGTACGTGAACCGGATAGATGGATTGGTCTAGTCGAATCCGAGGATAACGTATCAGGAGATCTCAATGAGCTTCCGAACTTCAAAGCTGCATTATCAGATCCGGAATCTGAGAAATGGCTTGAAGCTGCGAATGTGGAAATGAAATCCATGCAAGATAACCACGTTTGGACCCTGGTTGATCTTCCTCCTAACGCAAGAACCGTTGGGAGTAAATGGCTCTTCAAGAAGAAGACCGACATGGATGGAAATGTACACACCTATAAAGCTCGTCTCGTGGCGAAAGGTTATACTCAACGTTTTGGCGTTGACTATGATGAGACCTTTTCACCAGTAGCAGACATTAGAGCTATTAGGATTCTCTTAGCCATAGCAGCGTACTATGACTTTGAGATATGGCAAATGGATGTTAAGACTGCCTTCTTAAATGGTTACTTGGATGAAGAAGTCTATATGGATCAACCTGAAGGGTTCATTGATCCAAAACATCCCAACCAAGTATGCAAGCTTCAAAGGTCCATTTATGGACTAAAGCAAGCATCGAGGAGTTGGAATAAACGGTTTGATGAAGAAATCAAAAAGTTTGGTTTCGTTCAGAATCCCGATGAGCCATGTGTATATCGCAAAGCTAGTGGGAGTAATGTTACTTTCCTTGTCTTATATGTAGATGACATATTGATAATAGGAAAACACATTCCAATGTTGCAAGATGTAAAATCCCATCTTGGAAAGTGTTTTGCCATGAAAGACTTGGGAGAAGCAGCATTCATTCTTGGAATCAAGATCTATAGAGATAGAACTAAGCGGTTGATTGGACTAAGTCAAAGTGCTTATATTGATAAGATCTTGAAGCGATTCAAGATGGAGAATTCCAAGCGTGGTAATATACCTATGCAGGAAGGACTTGGTCTGTCGGTCAAACAAGGTGCTTCTACACCTGATGAGGTGAAGCGTATGCAAAGAGTCCCTTATGCTTCGGCTGTAGGCTCTATAATGTATGCGGTGAGATGCACTAGACCTGATATAGCGTTTGCGCAGAATATCGTTAGCCGTTATCAACAGAATCCAGGTGAAAGTCACTGGACTGCTGTTAAGACCATTCTCAAGTACCTACGTGCTACTAGAGATTTGTTTTTGGTATATGGGGGAAATCCAGATCAAGAGCTCAAAGTGACCGGATACTGTGATGCTGGATTTCAGACTGATAGAGATGACACGAAGTCTCAGTCTGGGTACGTCTTCATTATGAATGGAGGCGCTGTGGATTGGAAAAGCAAGAAACAAACCACTGTCGCTATGTCTGCAACAGAGTCTGAGTACATTGCTGCTTCGGAAGCTGCAATGGAGGCTGTCTGGATAAGGAAGTTTATTAGTGGGCTAGACATTGTCCCCACAAGTAACTTGCCGATCGACATGTACTGCGATAACTCGGGTGCATTAGTCATCGCCAAAGAACCTGGAGTTCAGAAGGGCGCCAGACACTTTGCCAGGAGATATCACTATGTTCGTGAGCAGATCGAACTAGGTGAAATCAAATTACTCAAAGTTCACACAGATAGTAACTTAGCTGATCCTTTCACGAAAGCTTTGTCGAGGCCGAAGCTTGAAAGGCATGCCGAGGGCATGGGACTTAAATTGGCTGGTTAAATCATGTATGTCTGATGTTCGGTATTTGGATAAAGGACATTAAGCAATTTCTGTTTATATAATGAAATAAAGTATTTGATATGTTTGATTTCATTTAATGGTTAAGTTGTGTCCTATATTTGCATGTTTAATCCTTGAGTACTTGTCAAGTATTCTAAATTGTCCATTGTCGATTAACTATATGGGAATATAGTTAAACCAAGACAAAATCTGAGTGATTGGTTTGGATGGTCCCACTAAACTCACATGGTATTCATTGGATGCATACTGGACTGACCCACTAACGAATTGTCACTTTATGGATCGTCGTCATTGAGTGAAATTCGTAAATGGTTGCTTTACTCATCCTTAGACTTGAGATACAAGCAGGTCATGCATGTATGGATTGCACCTACTTGATATAGGTCTAACTATCCTGAATAAGGTAGTACAAAAGGGCTATTTTCAGTAAGTGTAGTGAAGTATGTGACTT
The DNA here is from genome assembly GCA_039602395.1 of Deinandra increscens subsp. villosa. Classification (NCBI taxonomy): domain Eukaryota; kingdom Viridiplantae; phylum Streptophyta; class Magnoliopsida; order Asterales; family Asteraceae; genus Deinandra; species Deinandra increscens. The sequence continues at coordinate 8,683 of JBCNJP010000293.1, read as the reverse complement.
GACACGTGTAGTCAAGAGGATTTGTTCCTTCAGCTTTGTGCTGAAGCAGATACCACTGGGCCCCTCATTGGACTAATTAAGATGTTTGCATGGCCGTGCCCAAATGAAATCTAGAGATGTCTCGATTTACAATTTGGTAATCTTAAGTTAGTTGTGAGAATGAGAAACAGAATCGTTAAAGTATGAAATGACTTGATCCATATTCATATTTAACACGGTATCGGTAACAAAGGGATAGTAAATGACTGTACCATTTAAATACACTTTGAGAAACTGTACTTAAATATTTCTGGGAGCATTGGCGTGTTGCTAGACGCTAACCAATGTTATTACCTTTACTATTGCAAGCTCAAGTGGGAGCTGTAGGGATATGATCATGTAATAGTAAAAGTATGTCCGGATATTATTTAAGCCTATGGGGTCACACGTCTCGACACCAAATGTATTAATATTAATTAATAGTTAATTAATATTTATCACGAACATTTAACGAGATTTCGTTAAAAACTGACAGTTAATTGTTAACAGAGGGGTGTTAGTTGTAATTAGAGAGAATTGTAATTGGATTACAATTGAGAAAAGGTTGTGGATAAGGCCACTAGGCCGATTTTCGCTAGGGCTCTTATGCCTATCCCTTTTTCTTGTTTATCAAGTATTCTAATCCTATAAATAGACCCTCTGGGTTTAAGGATCAGTTGCTGCTTTATGAGATAAAGAAAACTCTAATTCTCTCTCTTCTCTCTCTAAATTTCGGCAACAAGAAAACCCAAGGGGGTTGCGATTTCTTATGTGGTTCGACCAAGCCTACATCAAGAAGAGGTTCGTGATCGGTTGGTAGCACATAGCATTGGTGTGTCGTGTGTGCGATCGTAGAGGGATTTATATCAAATCCTCCAAGAGATCAAGTCTTGCCGAGCTAAAAAGGTACACGTTCTAATACCGGTTAGTTAGATTAATTCATAGGATTCTTTCCGCTGCGTACTCGTGTTTTGATAAAAGTTATATAACCCAACAATTCCTTTAACTTATTTAGGTTTGAAACTTCATCAATCAAATCAGTGTTGTGATTTCGGTACTTTGCCACTTGTTCTATGCAGGCAGGGCTGCATAAGTTTTCTAAGACTTTCTCAGGGATAGAGTTTACCTGATCTGGGGTGGAGTCTTGTTTGGCCATCAAAGCATGGTTGATAGGCTCAAACTTAGCAACGAAATCTTCCCATTCAACACATGAGGTTTGATTTGCAACAGCAGCTACCACATTCTGGTGGTTTTGACTTTCGGTTGGCTTTGGTGGGGTGGGGTGAGAACCTGAGTTGTTACCAGAATTGTTGTTGTTAGAGTTGCTTCCTCCTTGATTTTTCACTTGGACATGACCCTGGTTCTGTCCTTCTCTTCTTGGTTGAGAGCACTCCCTTGCAAAGTGACCAAGTTGGAGACAGTTATAGCACTTTACCTTGCTTTTGTCAAGGCCTATGTGAGCACCTTTTATTCCCTTGTAGGTTCTACCAGTTCTTTTGTAAAACCTTTGAGCTCTGACAGACACCATAACAAGTTGAGTCATTATGTCCATTTCCTCTAAATCATCAGCACCTATACACTCAAGATCTTCAGGTATGAAGCCTTGGTAAGAGTCAGTTTCTACATGAGCATTGTGAGAGTTTTCAAACGTGTTTGAAAAACTTTCTTGACACCTTGGTGTATCAGGGAAACTGATAATAGGTGACTGATATGATGATGAGTTTAAAGACCTTTGACTGTTAAAATCAGTGGTTACTAGTGTAAATGAAAACAGCTGAGTTGACTCAGAAGATGAGTTTTGTTTAAGATCTAGTTCCATTTCATAGGCACTGAGTATGCCATGAAGTTCACTGAGTCTCATCTTTTTCAAGTTTTCACATTCCCTGATGCTCACTGTGTAAACTGTCCACACAGAAGGCAGAGAACGTAGGAACTTTCTGTTTACATCTACCTGGTCTAGTTTTACATCTACCTTTTGGAGTTCATCAAGCAAAGAAACAAATCTTAAGTACTGGTTTGTCATTGTTTCACCAGATTTGAAAGTAAAGTTTTCATACTTCTATTTTAAAACATCTTTCTTGTTTTCTTTTACTTCACTGGTTCCTTCATACATTTCACTTAAGGCATTCCACAGGTCAAAAGCAGTTTTATATCCTTTGAACCCACTTAAGATGGAGTTAGGAAGTGCTGCCTGTAGAGTCCAATATGCCTTATGGTCAAATTCGAGAGCAGTATAGTCAGATTCAACATATTTGTCTAGTGGTTTTGGTATTTTGACTTCTGCATCGTCAGCAGATGAAACCATGGGTGAGTAAGGTCCTTCAGTAAAAGATTTCCAAATACAGCGGTCCAAAATCCTAACAAAACCTTCCATCCTGAGTTTCCAGGTACCAAAGTCATCAGGAGTGAACATTGGTGGTTTGTTGGAAGAACCATTTGGGCAGCTTAAACTGAAATCACTCATTTTGAAAACCTTTTGAAAGATGAAATAGCAGAGCTTGTAAAGTAAGCAAGTAAAGTATCAACTTTGAAGCACTAAAGGTCTTCAAAGTGAGAGCCAAAGCTCTGATACCACTTGTAGGATCGTTATTAGTTAGAGTTAAACTAAAACAAAGCCCTTTACTTGAAAATATAACCCTGCAGAATTAAAGTTATATTTCACTTTACTTAAGCGATATTTAGTTCTTGTGTATAATGTAAAAGCTTGATTTGCAGAAAGATAGTAACAGCGAAGTATCATATACTCGGCACTATTTGCAATAACTCATAGCTACACTATTACAAGTATTTCAAGAACAGATGATGTGTAAACTAAGAGCTAACTAAGCTATATATAGTGCTGATGAGATCAATGACAGCCATTGATCTCATGCGATCTAATCTAAACCGTAAACAATAAAGTCAAATACAAACTACCAAAAGAATAAACATCGACAATTGGAATATCTTGCGTGTTTGCAGCAAGATACTACTTTAGGAGAGCGGCTTGAATCAGATATGGAAGCATACGAGAAGCTTTTGCAGGATTGGACTTGCTAAAAAGACATCTCAGGAAAAGTCCGGTTGAACTCATTATCTGGTGGATAATCGAGTTCAACCGGAATATTCGCTAAAGGACAAAACTGCTTCTTTCCGCTTGAACTGCCAGTTCCGTTTGAAGTGAGAATTCCACTTCAACTTCAACTTCAGCCGGAACATAACAAGATTGGCATTCAGCCGGAAATCTTCCAAGCGCAATATTCCTTACACTAGCACACAAGCACACAACAAACATTATATCAGGTCGAGATACAGTTAAGTAAATAAGGGAACCTATCATTGCACAAAACAATGTCGGATCAACATTGTCACCAGACTCATCTGGTTCAAGACCATGTGAAACCTGGATAGGTGTACTCGGAATCCGGACATCTCCAATTTTAAAACGAGCCAAAATATCGGACACATATTTTATTTGATGCAAAAAAAAAATGCCTTTGGCAGATTGATGTACTTGAAGACCAAGAAAGAAACCCATCTCCCCCATCGAACTCATCTCGAACTTCTTTTGCATGACACGTTCAAATTCCTTGCATAAGCTGTCATTTGTGCTTCCAAATATAATAAATATCATCCACATAAACTTGTACTAGCTGTTCCCAAACTTCTTTGAAAACAGTGTACAATCCACCTTGCCACGTTCAAATCCATTCTCCAGTAGGTGTGTAGAAAGAGTCTCATACCAAGCCCGTGGAGTCTGATGAAGACCATATAAAGCCTTGTCTAGCTTATACACCCGCTCAGGAAACTCTGGATCATAAAAACCAGGCGGTTGCTTCACATACACTTCTTCACAAATTTTCCCATTCAGAAACGCACTTTTAACATCCATATGATATACTTTGAATCCATGATGTGCCGCGAAAGCTAGAAAGATCCTAATAGCCTCAATTCTTGCTACAGGAGCGTATACTTCATTGAAATCAATACCTTCAATCTGAGAAAAACCCTGAACCACTAACCGAGCCTTGTTTCTGACGATAATACCACGATCGTCCTTCTTACATTTGAACACCCATTTCGTTCCACACGGTTCTTTAGAATTAGAGGGTAAATCCACGAGATGCCAAACTCCTAATTTCTGAAATTGATGCAATTCTTCCTGCATCGCTTCTACCCAAGAAGCATCTTCCAACGCTTGATCAACATTGGTAGGTTCAACTTCAGATAGAAAACATGAATGAAATACTTCATTCTGAACACCGGAATCCCTAATTTCAACAATTAACACATCAACAGAATCAACCAATTGATGCCGTGTGCGCACCCCAGAATTCGGATCGCCAATTATATTCTCTTGAGGATGTATGTTATGAATCCTAAGGGTAGTTGAATCAGAAACTTGAATATTGTCTGCAAGATTATTCAAATTTGCATCTGCGTCCTCTGAGCTTGAAAGATCAACAATAGGTAAAGAAACCGGCACTGAAGAACTTGTACTCGGTAAGCTGATTGGATCATCAACCAGTGTTAATTCAGCTTCATGAAATGTACTCTCATCATCATCAGACGAACTCATTGTTTCTAAGTTAGAAACATTCTGACTAGAGGAAGCAGCATTAGAAACACTTGGAAGCTTTGGGACCCATGAACCAGGAGTAAGTATTGCATGTACCATAGCAACACCTAGAAGTTCTTCAGCAAGCTCATCAGTAGAATCATTGTGTGCAGCCGAGAAAGAATCAAATAAGGTATCAAAAGCAGGAATATCAACCGATTTGGGTGTCAGGAAAGTGTTTCTTTGACAATCCACATTCAAATGATTCTCAATTGTCTTATAAGAGGGAAAATAAACCCGTTTCATTGGATACTGATACCCAACAAAGATGCCTTCAACAGCTCTGGCTTTAAAATTTCCACCTTCCTTGAGAACCGTGCATAAACACCCAAATGGCTCTAAAAAATGCAAATTCAGCTTACGACCTTTAAGTAATTGAAAACTTGTCTTGTTGAATCGCTTGACAATCAGAACACGATTGAGCACATGACATGCAGTGTGAACTGCTTCAGACCAAAATTTGATCGGTAAATGTGCATCAGACAATATAGTTCGTGTGGTCTCAATCAATGTTCGATTCTTTCTTTCAGCAACTCCATTCTATTGAGGAGTGTACGGCGCATTCAATTCTTGTACGATTCCAAGAGAATCATAAAACGCTGTCATTTTAACATTCTTGAATTATGTACCGTTATCAGTACAAATACGACAGATTTTGTATTTTTACATTGATTCAAACTTGGATAACAATTTCTAAATAGTATCTGGAGTTTCATCCTTTGAATGCAGCGACGCCACCCATGAGAAACGTGAAAAATCATCCGTTATCACCAAACAATAGAACTCCCGTTAACACTTCGAACATTCATCGGACCAAAGAGATCCATATGAAGCAGCTCTAACGGAGCTACAATCGAATTAAGTCATTTGGATGGATGAGACTTCTTCCGTTGTTTTCCTTTCTTACAGGAAACACACACATCATTGATTAAAAATCGATTCTTTGAAACGCCTTCTACTAGAGTAGTTCATCTTGCGGTAGTTGATGTGTCCCATTCGGCGATGCCACAGAATTGAATCTTCTTCAGTAGCCTTTGAGATAAAACAAGTAGCAACTACAGCAGACGAAGATTGATTCATGTTTAACACATAAAAATCATGAAATCTTGGCGCACGCATCACAATCCAATCATCAGGGATTTGAATTCCAGGTTTCAGAATCAGGCACTCAGAATTTATGAAAGCAGTAGTGTACAGCTTATCACAAATCTGTGATACACTCAACATGTTGTGTTGCAGTTCTTCCACAAATTGCACTTTATCAAATGTGACCTTCTCGTTACCCATCTTTCCTTCTTCGGTAATTCTTCCACCTTTATTGCCAGCAAAGGTAACATTTCCTCCGTTAATTGGTTTAACGTCTGAAAGTAGAGAAATATTACCTGTCATGTGCCTGGATGCTCCACTATCAACTACTCAGAAGTTGTTGACAGCTGGCTTTCGAACACCCTACACATATCAACAAATAATTAGTGAGAATCTGGACCCAAGCTTTGAGCTTTGGGTCGACCGGTATCTTCAGAAAAGTCTTTAGTGGATTTTGAGGACAATTTAGGCAGCCACTTTTGCCTTAACAATGGGAAAGATGAATCAGTAGCAGATTCACCTGAAGATGAACTTCCAAAAGATTTTTTATTTTTGAATAATTTTTCTCGTTTGAAAAACTGTTTTGTTACAACCTTTTCATCTATCTCCTTTGGCTTAGAAACGGAATCAGATTTATCTTTACTAACAGCAAAAACTCATTTCTTTGCCAAATTTGGACATGTATTTCTAAGATGGCCTTGTTGATAACAATGATAACACCGCCTACGATCAACGAAGACCATAGGATAACTGTTTCCCGAATCAGTCGAGGTGTTATCATCAGACTTTTGTTTAACCACTCTCCTTGGTGTTTTAGCATTAAACCTTCGGGATTTATGCTTTGGAAGAGATTTAGGAAAAGGATTAATATACCCAAATTGGTTATAAAAACCATATTCATCAACTCCACATTGATCAGCATACCCTTTTGGTTTGATCCTTTGGTCTTTGTTTTGTTCAAATTTACCAAAATCATCATATAAATCATAATCATCACAAAAACCATAGGATTTGTAATCAAAATCATTTGTTTTAATAGAAAACCGACCATCAGAGTTGTAAAAACTCTTTGGTGAGTATTTGGAAGTTTTTGGTTTTGAAACAGATTTCTGATTCGTTTGGAGTGTATGACTTTTGAGAATCCTGATCATTTGGACTCGTTCTAAGTTTTAGCAACGATCCACTTTCCTCACTACCATGATCAGACACACCATTCTCCTCGGAATCAACACAAAACACTTTAGCAACCCGTTTTGGATCAACACAACATAACGGAAACATCTCATCAGAAAATATGTGGTAGCTACCTTTGAGACAATACATTCTGATTTTCTAAGATGATTCACCAGTTTCCATTTTCCCTTTCTATTTCTTATCATTTTTCTGAACTACCTGAGATTTCTTTTGATTGACCTCAGATTTTTCAGAAACTGATCCAAAACCAACACCACTAAACTTGACAGACTTTGGAGGAGCAATCGGAAATGCATTAACATCCGGTGTGGTTTTGTTGCTAGCTTGTTACTAAGTCTTTTTCATAAAAGAGATCTTGGCCTTTAGCAAAATTTTCATTTTCAAAGTTTTTCATTTTCTTCTCAGTTTCTTTTATCTTAATAGCTTGCTCCAAAGGTGTCAATTTGACAGAACCAGTTGGTTTGTCACCTACAGAATCACTTGACTCATTTGATTTTGGAGCATCAAGATTTTCCTTGGACACATGTTTTCCAGGCTTCTTTTTATAAGTGCCTTTGTGTTTGTCTGAATTACAAACCAAGTTCTCAGTGAACTTTGAATAATCAAACACAATTGATGGTTTGGTTTCAGTGTCTGTCGGTTCCATGCCATGCACAATCGGGTGTGGAACTAAATTGCATTTCGATTCTATGAACACCTCTTTTAGAGTTTCATCTTTGCAAAGAAAACTTGCAAAGGAAGCTGAGTTTTTGAAATTTTCAAGTTGTCTTTTAAGATCTAAAATTTCAATGTTCAATTCAGAAATTTTAGCATTCAGCTTCTGCAAGCTTCTTTTCACAAAAGATGTAATCTTCAGTTTTGTTATTTAATTCAATTTTGGTGCTCAAAGTCGAGCATGCTCACTTTTCAGTTCAGCCTTAATGGCCTCCCACCTTCGTTTGTATATTTTTGTGTTCTCCTCTGCCAACATGTATTTGTCATAATACATAACTTTCTCATTAGAAAGTTCCTTCAATTTGTTAGCAGAGGTCATGCAAATGTTCGCAAGGTTTAGAGTCAACCTGAATGTTAGCCATAAAGGCTTAATGAACTTCAGCAAAGAAGTCTTCACCTGGAAGTTCAGGATCATCTTCAATTTTTACATCTCTCACTTCAGTACACAGAAATGCAGATTCATCAGGATAATCTGCTCCCCAGTCATAACCTTCCCCAGTTTGAGAAACCAAAGCTTTAGAATCTTGATTCGAAGCATTTGCATTTGAACTTGATGGAGTAGAATTGCTTCCTGATGCTTTTGAACTCTGAGCTGCATACTTCTGAAATAATTTTGAAGTTTCTTGCTTCTTTGCATTATTGCATTCCTTTGCGAAGTGACCATAATTTTGATAATTATAGCAACGAACTTTTGATTTGTCGAATCCAAGCTTTCCTTCAGGATTTAAATCTTTGCGTCCCGTTCTTTGCATATACTTCTTACCTCTCCGAACAAGCATTGCCATGGACCAATTGATCTCCATAAGTTCTAGATCATCAGCATCAATTTGTTCATAGTCTTCATCTGTTAACTCAGCACTAGTCAACTTTCCAGCTACTACCCCATCATATGAAGAAACCTTTGCCGAAAACAGAGCCATGAAATCGTTTGTAGTTTTGGCAGAAAAAGTGTAGGGCTATATTTATGTAAGGCATGAACATTAGTGTTGGGCTTAGTTTTGGGCTTAGTTTAGCTTGTTTAATAGGCCATGTGGGCCATTTAATTAGTTTATGATTGGGCCTAATCATGTTTAT
>JBCNJP010000292.1:37746-63746 GCA_039602395.1 Deinandra increscens subsp. villosa | reverse complement strand
GTAAAAACTCATGATAATGAATGCGATTGAAGAGATTGTAATGATATTCATGACGATATGTGATCGACCACCATAGTGACAAAAGAAGAGAATGATCAAATGAAATTAAAGTGTGAAAATAGAAAAATGTGACATTACATGAATGTGTGAAATGATACGTCATTCTCTTGTACTTTAGTCGCTTATTAAATAAGCATGAGTGCAACTAAAGCATATAAGATCATAAAAATGAAAGTTTATAGATCATGGTTATTTTAATTGGCATGACTGGTTAGACTATACCGAGTCAATGGTGATGTGAAACGTATTGAAGAATGAAATATTCTTCAAATTGATATTTAGCATGTAACATTTGCTCTTAAGGGAATTAATTATTTATCAATTTAAATAAGGGGTAAATCCCTAAATATTCTGGAAGTGATAAGAGATATATATAACAAGGACTATACCATTTAGAGTTTTAAATCGATGCATCGTCTAAATGGTTATCAAATTCGTAACTTTAAGGTTGCATGAATTATGGCTTAGCTAATGGGATAGCAAGCACATCCTTCGAGATTATCATATTTATTTTGGTAATAACAATGAATTTAATCCCGAAATTACTAATGATTATTGGAATAAGTGTTGAACTTCATCTTATTTAAGTCCACACACGAATTGCTTTTGTTGCGGACAGTTACCATCAGGCTACGATTGATTGCAAAACCAATAATCATGAGAGCAAAGTTTATGTTTATATGTAGGGTGCATGTGATTTTATATGAAGTGACATTAATTCACATCAGGCCAATAAGTTATAATACTTCCTTCCCGTTATATTTGGTTTATGGTCAGTAACAAGTATTTCCCATCTAATATTTTTGGTTGTGTGATATATATTGAAATTGTTCCACCACGATACACAAAGATGGGACCTCAAAGGAGGATGGAAATAAATGTTGGGTATGAATCGCTATCAATAGTGATAGATTTCTTTTAAACTCATATTTATGTTTACATGAAACAACTTTCCCAACATTAGGGGGAGATTAAAAGCATCTGGAAAGTGAAATAAGTTTGAATGAATTATTAGTGTATCATCTTGATCCCCAAACTGAACAAATATGAAATAGAATTTAATGGGTAATTCATTCATAAAGATTAATATATCAATTACCTGACGTATATACTGACCCTAAAAAGGTGATTAAGTCACCTATACTAGTTGCTAATGCTCCAATTACGATTGGTGTCCTAGAAGGACATAAAAATATTGATAATGAGTCTATGACACGTTTGAATCGTGATAGACTAGTCGATTCCAAGAATATGATATCCTCGAAAAGTGGAGCAACTAATGAAGATGGCCAAGTCGAGGTACTGGTAGAAGAGTCTCTTAAAAGACATTAGACATGATGGTTCCAGAAGAACCTCAGGTACATGAAAAATGATGAAGAGATCTCGATAAATTATATCATGTCTAAAAATATATGGAATCGAAATAAAATTGACGTCGATAATATTTTGGATATAATAAGCTCTAGAAATAATAAATATGTTAAGGATCAAGAATAATGATCTGTCTGTGATGAAAAGTGAAATGATTGGCCAAAATAGAAAGGCGCAAACCACGTAGAGTGAAATTCTCTAATATGTTGGATATAAACAGGTGTATTATACAAAAGCATGATTCGAAAAATGAATATAAGTGATAGAAAGAAAATTGGTGCCACAAGGATTTTCGTAAAGGCCTAAGTTTGATTATGAGGAGACATATTCAGTAGTGGTGGATGTAATGAGATCCCAACAGTTCATTAGTCTGGTAATAAAATAGAGAATTGATATGCATCTTATGAAGATTATGATATCCTATGTATATGGCTCACTTGATGATGATATATAAAATCTCTGGAGGGTTTAAAGTGCCATTATAATAACGTATAGTAAGTTCTCGAGAAAGTTATGATTGTCTTATAAACATTCGGATCCGAATACCTTACGATTATTTGTATACGTTGAATGCTTAAATATAATCAAAAGTCAATATAAACCCCCAATAGAGTTCAAAACTTGAATGTACTTGAAACATATTAGATATAATCCTTGGGCACGAGTAGATCATATGGTGATTATGATATACCATTATTCTTTGATAAGAATTGTATAATATAGATTGAAAACATATCAAATGTGTTCACTTTTTAAATTGATTTGATTAAGTTTATGTATCCAAACTCCTCATGAGTGAATGCATATGTATAATTAGTCAAGATGGAGATTAATCCATAATGGATTGTGATGGATTATAAATGTCTTAAGCATTTGCATAAATCCTTGAGAATATATTATGTAAATTTAATACGTTTGTGTATAGACTAAAAATAGTTTTGTTACGTTTGATATCAACTCATGATTATCTCAGGATACAAAGATATGGTCTATCTACCAGAAGAATAATCTTGACTTTTATAGTTATTATAGTATTTGTTGATTATATCTCATGAAGAGTTCACATATTTGTATATATAGGGAAGGGTTCCGTGTAGACCCCTTAAATTTTGTAGACCCCGTAGACCCCTATAAAACTCAATAAAAATAAAACTCAGTGTTGTAAATTTGATTTTTTTTATTACGATAAGCTTTTAAGAACCAAAAAAATAAATAAATTAATTAAAAAAAAACAAAAAACATTAAAAATCGAACATTTTAAGACAATGAGTTTTAAAATAATGAGTTTTAAACGCAACACTGAGTTTTATTGAGTTTATCGAGTTTTAAACTCATTGATTTTTAAAACTTATTGTCTTTAAATGTTCAATTTTTTTAATGTTTTTCGTTTTTCTTTTTTTTTAATTGTCTTTTTTTGTTCTTAAAAGCTTATCGCAAATAAAAAAAACTAAATTAACAAAACTGAGTTTTATTTTTAGTGAGTTTTAATGAGTTTTATTGAGTTTTATAAGGGGTCTACGGGGTCTACAAAAAATAAGGGGTCTACACGGATCTTTTACCTAATAAATGTGGAAACATACTCATCCATCTTATATGCTAAAGATTATTTGATTACTTGGATACATAAAATGAATGTTTTCAAAGAATGAGAAAATTTGATGTGAAAGTACTACAACTATGTGCCCTTGTTGCGCTACTCTTTCTTGCTTGACATATCATTTATTTAAATTTATTTGCATGATATTGCGCGTGTCCAATGGTGGTACGTTGGAATGTGTTGAATATAATTTGAAGGTATTAAGGTATACGTTTATATTTTACTAACCCAACAAAACAAGTTTTGTTAGTCATTAAGATACAAGTAATGTAATATATCATGGTAATGTAATACAACATGGTTATATAACAATATTTTGGATCTTATGGTATTTATCTATGAGACGAGGCAACATGCAGTGAACGTTTTCGTGATGTGTTGAAACTCTATTGAGAAAGTGATAACCGAAGCTGAGAAATGAGGTCCTTAACAGTTGAAGATGTCGCTTCCTACCTAAATCGACTATTGGGTTAGCTTTGAAACACAGTTTGCTAAACTTTGAGAGTTTTACATGAAGATCATATATCATTGTTCAACTTAAGGAACTGCACATCAAGGGACCAAGGAACAATCAACCACTGCAAAAGTACTGAGCGATTTTTCACTGACGGTCAATGCTATTCACATATATACATGTCAAAATGAGGGGGAGACAAATACGCGCTGCACTCTTTTTCCCTTAGCTAAGGTTTTATTCCACTGGGTTTTCCTGGCAAGATTTTTAATGAGACAACATCTTAAAGCGTATGAAGTTGATAACCAAGGGGGAGTGTTATAAATATAATATATTGTGGTTATTAATTCCTAATATAGTTTGTCTTGTTCTCCAAGTTGTTCCTACCTTATAAATATTTCTCTATATCTCATTGTAATACACACCATTAAATAATTAAATCCCCTCTTCTAATTCTCCTTGTTTTGCTATTAGGCTTGTTTCATCACACATATCCTAATTTTTTAATATATTCTAAAGTGGTTGTGAGTGAAAAGAAAAAATATAAAAGATAATGATAAAGGTATAAAAATATTATTTAATTGAAAATAAGAGATAAAAGATGATTTTTTTTAGTTAAATTATAAAGATAAGGATAATAAACGAGTTGGAAATGCTCTAAGCACTATTTTAGAGTTTGTAATTTCCATAATAATTTTGGCACGAAAATTTTATTATTTATGAAATCAATAAATACTCTTTCCATAAATTGTGCCAGATCCAACAACGAGTTGAAGAATAAATTTTCTATAAACATAAAACGATTTTTTTTATTATGCCTACAGGAGTTCGACTTCTTATACAGGATGAAGGGTTGCGACTTCTGATCAAGCGTCACTTGCTTTCAATGGCTAGTACAGACTTTGCAACTAGACAATACTGACCCTACACTATTTACAATAAAATGCTGATTCCAAACATACTTAGACATATTTACAGGACTAGCCCCCAAACTTTTAACTACTAACATGTAGTTTAATATTCAATAGTCCCCCTTAAACTAAATATAGTTTAAGCAAGGTCTTCAACTTTCTTCATGATCTGATGACAACACCATTAGTCCATCATCCTCGTACTGGATCAGGTTTTCGTCTTTTGTCTTTTCCTTCCACTTTGGATATTCATGTTTGAAAAGTCCAAGTTCATTTCACTTCAAATATCTTATATGATCCTTATTTTAGTGGGCTTGATTATCGCCTTTGTTCTTCCATGGCTTCCACATTTTTTCCCAGCCACGTTTTGATTTTTCTTCATTTGAATTCTTGTGACCACAATGTTCACATTCGTGTCCCTGGTTAATTTTATTAAAAAAATGGATGAAACATGTCTTATTTACCAACTTTTAAAACATGTAAGATTTATAAAAACCTTACAAAACAGGGTATTCATAGTATTACTGGTTCATTGGGTATAAAGGTCGATGAAACTTAATATGAAGTGGGCATTTTCTGCATATTCATTTACCTTCGCTTGATTTCAAAGGTCATTTTTCTTTTCTATTCATATTGAGACAGAAACTAGGTTGGTTCTGTGTGGGCGGGTCACTCATTTTGCGTTGGTGATTCAATCCTATATCGAACTGATCTTAATGCTCCGAACCGAAACGAGATACGTGGAGATACGGGAGTCGGTTCAAACCGGCAGGTAAAAAACAGGAAATTTCATCTAAACTAACCGCAACTACATATAGTTATAGCCAACTGAATACTAAAAAAACATTTAAGAACGTGACATGTCGCAACACGCAGGCGGGTCAATGTCTATTTTTATTTAAATTTTCATAAATTTTTATAATTTCTATATTAGTAAAGGGCCGGCCAAATATTATAAAAGAACACCTTTTTTATAGAAGTCTTCTTCACAATTTTTGTAACACAAAAACTAATACAATTTTGTATATCGCACGAAAGAGTTCTTCAATAACTTATTACACGTTAAAGTATAAAAGAACAAAAAGAACTTAAAACATGTACATTTAGCTTCTTTTTTTTTTTGTTGAAAACCCCTTATCCCCTTTTGGTTTAAACGTGCCTCCATGGTCACTTTCTCTGTTCTAATGACCTACATTATTGATTTAACCATTTTAGTGTGCAAGAAATTTTAGAAAATTTGTTGTGTGTTGTATTTAAATATTTATGTTGTGTTTTTTTTATCATCCAATGAAGAGACTTACCACCCTTTGAGATAGACCCGCAGCAACCTTCGAAGTAGACTTGCAGTACACTTCTACAGCAGCCTTACATCGATGCTGTTTCTTGTTTGTGGCGAGTGTGAAAACCTTGCAGACCATCTGTTTATTTCTTGCATGACCACTAGATAGGTACATCATTCTATTACCAGTTTGTTAAGAGATGCACTTATTTAGTCCTTTTTTCATAAACGATTATATATATGACCTTCACATTAGAACTTAGAGCTAATATTGGGTTAGAATATGAAATTGGACATGAGATAAGCAGTGACAGTGATGTTCGTAACTGACTTGTTGATTGAGAAAGAACAATCCGTTTTAGAGGCTCAAACCTCTTTTGTTATTTAACTTTTGTTAGAACACAATGCAAATGTAACGGAAAACAGTCAAGTATTAGAAGAAAAGAAAAGATATATCATCAAAAGAGAAAGGATGTGAAAATCTATATGATTTACAAGTTTCTGTATTCGTACAGAACTACTCCGGAATTTCCGAAGTAGTTCTGTATAGACAAGATTCTACAGAAATTCTGATTTCGAGAAGGCTTCTAATGGGAAGCAATACTAGTCTTTAAAGAAGAGTCCTGAAGGAGTTATGGACTATCAGAAGATAAAGTTACGAGAAGAACAATTCTGCCTTTGTGTGAACAACAAGTAAAAGTGAATACCAACTTGGCATTTAACACGAAAGTAGTTGAAGACAGTTGAAAAGAGATAAATTGAGCATCCTCAACTTATCTCTATATACTCTGACACACTCCAAATTCAACTGTCGTCAATCACATTATTCGTTTGCAACTTGCCACTACTTTCTATAAATAGCAAGCGTACTTCACCAAAGAGAGTAAGACAACAAGCAAACAATTCACAAGCTTCTCAAAGCAATTACAACTTACTCTCATAGAAAAGTTCTTTCTGTTGCTACATTATTATACTATATACTCGTGTAAACCATTATTTACATTTGAGATATACAGAAAAACCATTTTTATGAATTGTTGTCTTCCAGTTTGATTTACTTTCCGCAACTCGTTTATCTAGTTTAAATCAAATTGTGCCAACATTATTAAAGAGACCCTCACCTGACCTAATAACTTTATTCACATAAATTTTTTTTACCTTAAGCTCAGCTATAGTGTATATACATGTTCAGATTATATGTGAATGAGTACATATATTTTACATATGTTAATATATAATTTAAGCTCAGCTATAGTGTATATACATGTTCAGAATCTCTCTTAAAAAATTGACTTTCTCTTCCCTCCTGAAATGCAATGATGTCCATCAAATCACATTTTTAAATGACAATGAGCATATCGGGAAGCAAATCTTTGTGAGTTAAGGCACCCAAAAGAGACAATAATAACTCTAAAATAGGAGAATGATGAAAATAAGAGTTAATTCCCTCTCATAAACCTTCTCAACCACCTTCCATAGGGGCCTAACTAGCCGAAAAAACCCAAAAGTCTTACTTACAAATCTCTATACTCTTCCCGGTTACAAATAGATGGATGTCTTTTTCATAATCTACTCATCCCAATCTCCATCTAAACAAATCTTCATCCAAAAATGAATCTTCAAGCCCTAATGAAAAGACAAAACCACCAAATTCCTCTTCCTCAGGTACACAATATGTGCCTTCACACCTCAAATCACCAACAAACTTTCATGAGGATGATGAGATTCCTTCAAACATGCACAACTGGCTTTTCCCTCACCATAAATTGCCCTATCAATTATCAACTTCTAAGGGAAATTCGGGTAAATGCCATTTCTGATCCAAACTCTCCACTCAGCCCCATCGAATTCAAAACCAGAGTTGATCATGACACTTTTCTGATCATAGAAGACTCTATTCGCTCTGCCCTTCGGATGAATGATGCCAATGGTGACACTTACTACAACAGAACTCAATTCATTGAAACCCTCATTGACATGGGATATGATGGTCAATTTGTGAATGAACATGCCAAAAGTGCACATCTTCCTCCAATCTGGAGGTATTTCTTTTCTCAAATCCAGCTATGTTTCTCTCCCTACGCTCAGAACCACAATCTTGCATCACACAACACTCAAATGGTGATGCACACATTAATCAAGGGATTAAACATGAACTTCTCACACTACATTCTTTAGAACATGAAAGCAAACTGCTCTCTTCCCATAGAAGAGAGAATCATCCTTTATCCAAGGTTTGTAATAAGAATGATTTATGGAGCTAAGAAATGGGCTGGGATTCCAAGGGGTTTACCACACTTTCTTCTACCATCTCAAAGATCCATCGGAATCCACCTCACTAGACTACCTCCTGACCTGATAGAAGAAGAAGAGGGCATCTGACTCATCTCTCATAACCATATCCCTATTCAACTCGAAGCCAGAGCACATCCACTTGTACCCCCACCCGAATAATCAAACCATGTGCCTGTAGAACTACATGTATCCACTTAAACTTAACACTATGTCAAAAAGTGGCTTTAGCCACGGTTTTTTCGAAAACGCCTAGCCACGGTTAAAAAAAACGTGGCTAAAGGTAAGAAACACTAGTTTTAGCCACACATATTTTGTACCCGTGGCCAAATATATAGCCTTTGGACCCTTTTAGCGACCTATTTTTTTGTTTATGTGACAACAACAATCAGGTGCAGTGGCTTTAGCCACTGTTTTACAAAAACATGTGGCACTTCTTTGTCACACTTAAAAAGAATGGCGAAATGCATCAAACGGCCACAAATTTTTTATGATTTTTTATTCATGTGACCAAATAGGAATGTATGGCCACGCTTAAATAATGTTGTGTGACGAAAGAGTAGATTTTATTACTTAGTAAATTAAAAAAACAAAACTATTAAGTATATATTATGCGTGGCTAAATGTGAGCAATGACCACTGTTTTTACTTAGTTATGTGGCTAAAAGCTAGTACATATGGCCACTGTTATTAGGTTGTGTGACTAAATAGTAGGTTGTGAGTGACAAAAATCTATTGCCTATGGCCACATATATTAGCGGTGACTATTAAACATTTTATGTGTGTCTAAAGATAAGTAATTGTCATGGTAAAATATTAAATGTGTGGCGAAAGTAGACAAAAATCTATTACCTATGGCCACATATATTAACCGTGACTAAATAGTAGCCACTTTTAATTAGTTATCCGTGGCGACGACGGATATATATCATTATTAGAGGTCAAATCTTTATCTACCACCTCGAGTTTCGGATATAAATCATATAATTAATTAATTAATTGTCGATCATCACCATATACGCCGTTATCTCTCTCAGCTCTCTCTTTTTTGGTTTATCACTACTCTCTGAAAATGTGGCATTTGTGTCCTCTGAATGTGGAAGATAGCCCCGAATACGCTAAGTAATCATCTACATGACTGAAATTCAAATGCTTTAATGTGGAATTCCCGTCTCTGATTTGGTTATTTTTCTTGTACACGGGGAGAAGATTTTAGTCTGTTTATTTTGGTGATCTATCACCTAGGGTATTTTGCGAGGCTCAATGGTCGGATACAATACATCGATGGGAGGGTTCGCTACTTCGACGAGGTTGACATTAACTCCTTCTCGTTCGATGACCTAGGTCAAATGGTGTCTGACCTAGGTTATGACTTGAACGATTTCAACCCCTACCTGAGGATCCCAGGGTTATCTCTGGATTTTGGACTGGTTCCATTCACTGATGATCCGAGGGATGTTAGGGCCTTGGCCCTGAACGTCATGGACGAGGAGGTCATATCCATCTACCTCGATGGAGATGTGGAGGTGTTTTCCTCCTCCACCTCTGAAGGTAGTTACCCATGGAGAACATGCCGATATGACGATTAAGACAATTTCTCTACTGGAAGCATGTTTTAAGTTTATGTAGTTTTTTAGTATATATATATTTGTAATTAATTAATGGATATCACATCTTTTGGATTATATATGTAATTGTTTATGTGCTATGCATCCGATGTGTGTTTTGACTCTTCTTCCTGAAGAATTCTAGTTCATCCGGTTGTCTTCTACATATATTAGGTTGCGTGACTAAATAGTAGTGTATAAAGAATTTTATTCAACCAGAATGATTTTAATTCACTAGATAATGGGTTTAAATACATGGGAATATCCTATAGACTAGGAACATAAATAACAACTTTGGTTATTTATAGTATATATAGTTCATCCTAAAGAACTCTAGTTTATCCGGTTCATCCTGAAGAATTCTAGTTCATCCTGTTCTATTACTGAATAACTCTTGAGCCTGAAGAAATCTAGTTCATCCGGTTCTATTACTGAATAACTCTTTATAATCTTGAAGAACTCTAGTTCATCTTCTTCAATCCTCATGAACTGATCAGTGGGTAATTCTTACTTTCTTCGTTTAATTTTGACTTGTTAATCTGATCACCTATAAATCAAAACATTCAACAGGATATGCAAAGAGAATGAAGAGGAGAACCAAACCAAGGAAGACCTGTTGTTCATTGCGTTCGAACACTACTTACATGAAACCGGAGAAGGTTTCAAGCTTCTACTGTTGTGGGAAATGATTAACCTCTTTAGGTTCTGGATTAAAGAGTAATTGTTCTGGTTTGAAAGTTGTTCTGGATTACTAATTAATATGTAATGAATTGATTTTTAATTTACAAGCTTAAGGCTGATGTTCTAAAAGAGGCGATTATTATCGACCGTAGGGCTGCTGAATACAACGAAACTCCTTGAAGAGGGGGTTGTCACTTGTGAGGGTCAAGTGTTTAAACCAAATATTTGGTTTTAGCTTGTTTCTGTAATATGTTTAACCTTTATATTAATCTAACTTATTTGTTTGCTAATTCCAGTCAATTCATCCGAATCTGTTCATCTTCTCTCAATCCGGATGAACTCTTCTTCTTCCTAAGGAATTCTAGTTCTTATGGTTTTGTTCTTCTTCTCCGAAACATTAATATTTTAAGAACGTATGAAAGTAATTTCCAATTGTATGGTTAAAATTTTAGTGGTTTTTTGATAACATGTAGAAATTTTAGTTTAACATGGAGAACGTGTGAAAGTAATGATAATGTGCAGTGTTCAATAAAATCAGACATTTGGTATACTCTAGTGATTAGACATCTGAGCTTAGGCATACTCAAGTGATTTGCACATATAACCATGCCACATGATCAGTGATCAGAAACTTCTCACCGTCATTATCAAACCCTTCTCAAAATCCTTATCAAACCCTTTCTCAAAATCCTTATCAAATCCTTCTTAAAATGGCAAATTTAAAAGAACTAGTTGAAACTTATTTGTAAATAAAGATTATTTCTACCTTGGACCGGTACAGGGTGATTATCACGGCAGAGAGACAGACTATCTTAGACGGGTTGGTCCTGCTCAACCAAGTATTTACAGAGCCACCAAGTCCATCAAGATACCAGATAGCAACTTTTCTGGTAGAAGAGATACACGTCTCCAATGCCAGGCTTCAAATGTTGGTTCAACTGAGGCAAGAAGCTATGAGTAGGCATTTGGAGTTGATGGAGGAGATGGAATCTAGGTTCCCGTGAACCTCAACCCGCAACTACTCTGTCTTTTATTTTTTAGGAATGAACATGTAAATTAGGAAACAATTTTGTGTATGGAATTGAAATCAGTAGTATGAAATCCACTTATTATTATATACTTGTTTGTCTATTTTTGTTTATGAAATCAATCTGTTAAACAAAACCCTAATCCTCAAAAACAGAGACGATCAACAATTGCAATCCGATTAACAACTAATGCATAATTTTAGGTAAATATATATGTAATCTGTTCGCACAATCTCCATTCCGTTAAACAAAAACCCTAAAAAAAACAGAACGGATCAACAAAAACCTTAAATTTTGGGGAACTATAATTCTAAATAGTTAATATCTTAAAAAATTAAGATAAAAAATAATGGGTCAATTTGGGGTCAAATGGGTTAATAGATGTGTTTAGGACCAATGATGGCCCAATAAGGTGTGCTTAGGGGAAATGAGGGCCAGTTGGGACCAATGAGTCCCAATATGCTGTGTATATAACCAATATGTTATGTTTAGGACCAATGATGGCCCAATAAGGTGTGTTTAGGGGAGATGAGGGTCACTTCAGACCAGTGAGTCCCAATAAGGTGTGTATATAACCAATAAGTTGTGTGTTTAGGACCAATGATGGCCCAATAAGGTGTGTTCAGGGGCAATGAGGGTCATTTGGGGCCAATGAGTTCCAATGAGGTGTGTATGTAACCAATAAGTTGTGTTTAGGACCAATAATGTCCCAATAAGGTGTGTTCAGGGGCAATGAGGGTCAGTTGGGACCAATGAGTCCCAATAAGATGTGTATATAACCAATAAGGTGTACATAGGACCAATAAGGTGTGTTTAAGGGAAATGATGGTCAGTTTGGATCAATGAGTCCCAATAAGGCATGTATATAACCAATAAGTTATGTTTAGGACCAATGATGGCCTAATAAGGTGTGTTCAGGGGAAATGAGGGTCAGTTGGGACCAATGAGTCCCAATAAGGTGTGTATGTAACCAATAAGTTGTGTGTTTAGGACCAATGATGGCCCAATAAGGTGTGTTCAGGGGCAATGAGGGTCAGTTGGGACCAATGAGTCCCAATAAGGTGTGTACGTAACCAATAAGTTATGTTTAGGACCAATGATGGCCCATTAAGGTGTGTCCAGGGGCTATGAGGGTAAGTTGGGAATAATGAGACCTAATAAGGTGTGTATGTAACCAATAAGTTGTGTTTAGGACCAATGATGGCCCAATATGGTGTGTTTAGGGGCAATGAGGGTCAGTTGGGACCAATGAGTCCCAATAAGGTGTGTATATAACCAATAAGGTGTATATAGGACCAATAAGGTGTGTTTAGGGGAAATGAGGGTGAGTTTGGACCAATGAGTCCCAATAAGGTGTTTATATAACCAATAAGTTGTGTTTAGGACCAATAATGGCCTAATAAGGTGTGTTTAGGGGCAATGAGGCTCAGTTGGGACCAATGAGTCCCAATAAGGTGTGTATGTAACCATTAAGTTGTGTTTAGGACCAATGATGGCCCCATAAGATATGTTCATGTTAGAACATATTCCTATGCTATAGCATGTCTCGTGTATTGTATCTAGATCAGAGCATATGTTTGAGTCTTAGGGGTAACGTACCAAACTCCATACCAATGGTACGCTGACCAACATACCAATGGTATGTTGGATGGTATGCTGGGCAGTATGAGTCAGCAATAAATAGGTTAACTTGTTTAGAGTGTGTAGTTCTTTCATTCTACACTTTGTGTGTGTGTGTGTTCTAGAGAGGGAAACCAGAGAGTTTGCATTGTAATATTCAAGTGATTCAATAAGAAAACTCTTATTTACCTTCTCGTGTACTAGATCGATTGGTTCTATCAGCAGTAAGATCATTCTGTGTACGTACAAGTGGTATCAGAGCAATTCCAGGTTGCTCTGCTAATTAGAATTGTCATATTCGGATTTATAGTGCAAGAAAGTTGGGTTTCTTTGGTTTTTCATGAATTTTCTTCAATTCCGAGTGATTCTGATGTCAAACTTGATTCAAAACGTTCCTAGTGTGTTTTCGTTGCCTACTGCTGCAAATTACATTCCAAAACCTCTAAAATCTCAAAAATCAGTCGAAAATGTGTTGGTACGCTGGTTGAATGTCATGGTACGTTGGATTGTTGGTACACTGCTTGGTACGTTGATTGGTACGCAATGCAATCTTTAATGGTGGTCCGGAGCAGTTAAGCCGTACAAAGTTTGGTACGCTAAGTTCACTGGTAAGCTGAGTTCTCTGGTACGCTACTGGTTTGGTACGTTGAGTGGTTGGTACAGTAAAAAATATTGGTAGGTTGGTCAACATTTTGGTCCGCTGAGAGTGTGTTTAGTACGCTGGCAGAAAAGTGGTGTTCACTAAAACAGACGTAACTTGAGAACCGTTAAGAGTTATGGGAGCTAATACCAGCCAAAATGATCGTCTCGACGAGATCTACACTTTTACTGCCTAACGGCTAGTACCCTCCGGTTTAACCCTCAAAATCCATCTCTAGGACCTCCGTTTTCGAGTTTGAAGTTTTGATATCCAATTTCACAATTTTCAAAATGTATGAAATTGATGCATTTATTACGGGTCATCATTAGAATGTTCCGAAGTTGATAAATCTTGGAGATTACCATAGTTGGGCATCAAATTTTAGAGCATATATTGTTGATTTGGATAAAACATTGTGGTTATCGGTTACAAATGAATATAAGTATCCAATTTTTGGTGGTGATTTTAAAGAAAGGCGGGAATTTTCAATTGAAGAAAGAGACTTGTATGATCAACATGAAAAGGCTGTTGCACTTCTTCTGATAGCACAACCTACAACTCTTGTAAGTCAAATCAAGTATTGTCGCAAAGCAAAGCAGATATGGGATATTGTAAAGGGACAATGTGAGGAACATATGTCTAATACTTTTCAGAAAATAGACACCGTTGATCTGAGTTTGAAGTTTCAAGGTAAGATTGAAGAGTTAGAGAATAAGGTGGAAAGTTGACTGCAGAAAATATATGTCTGAAAAAAAGAAGTGGAGAAATGGAAAAAGTTTGTAATATTTAGCTGCAGAAATTCAAAATGATGTGTCTGCATCATGTTCAAATTGTTTGGAATTTGCTAGTTTAAAGGAAGAAAGTTTGAAAGAGAAGAATATGTTGATTGAAGAATGCAATAAAGCTAAAGCTAATGAAAAGGAAGTTATTGAAGATTTTGATGCTTTATTTGCTAAGTCAAAAGCAAAGCTCGATCATCTTAACAATACATGTAATGAGTGTCTTGCAAAGGAAAACGGTTTTGAGGAAGCTAATATGGCATTACTTTGTGAAAAGACAGAATTAGTTAGAGAGAATAAAATTTTGTAAACAAATGTCGCTGATCTTAAATCACAAGTGAAAAAGGTTACTGCAGAAGTTCTTTCTGAATGTGATAGAATGTATGGTCAAAAGCATAAGTATAACATGTTGTCTGAGAAATTTATTGCTTCTTAGAAGGAGTTACTGGAAAGCTAATTCAAAGGTTTCTGAGATAAAGATTGAAATGCTTGATCTGCAACGAAAACTTGAGAATTACAATACATCAAGTGTGTTTCAGAATTATCTGTATCATCTGGAACGAGATGGCAAACCAAGCAAAGATGTTGATAATCATGAAGTTCCTGCACTAGTAGTTGATTTTAAAATCACATCTAATGATAATTCTAATCCAAAGTTGCAAGATTATCCAGCAGGAGATGGTATTAAGTCAGAGAAATCAAATAAATCAAAGTCTTAGAAGAAGAACAAGGTTGAAAGAATATTTGATTCAAACAAGGTTCCAAAGTTTGATTCAAAATCTGCTTTTTCTTGATGCTGAGAAAATTTTTGAAGGCAAACCTGAACATGTGAAGATACCTGATCTTTCTGATATTGTGATTGATGAATCTTTACTGAATAAGGAAGTTGGAGTTAAAGCTATCAAAAATGAATTCTCTCGTCTAGCATCACAAGGGCATTTTGTAAAAGAACATTTAAAGCAGAAGAATGGTGGTTTGGGATATGAAGGAAAAGAGGTTCCACTTAAGGATTCCAACAAGAAGAAATTCAAAGCTAAGCAGAAAAAGAAACAGAAGGTGTTTACAGATAAGAAGTTTCCTTTTTGGAAGAAGAAAGAGTCTCCTCCATCTGTAGATGAAAAGACTTCTTCTGAAGAATCTTCTTGCATATCTGATGGTAGACCACCAGGCAGTAAAAATTCAGATTCATTTTACTCCGCTAATTCTAACATGTTTTATTATCAAGATAAATTCTTTGGTTATGGAGATGATTCTGGTTTTTATGATTCTCCAAAATGTTTCCAAAATATCTGAAACCAAAGAAATTTAAACCTATGATTTCAAAAGTTTTTGATGAATGTTCGACTGATCAGTTTGGAAAACCAGTTTCAGTCACTCCAACTAATCATCGAATGTATTATGTTTGTTGTAAGAAAGGTCATTATGCTAAAAGTTGTCCTGCGACTAATAACAATTCATCATCAAATGCCAAACATACAAAGTGTGTTGATCCTGATGGCATTATTTTTAGTGAACCAATACCCAACACATAATTTTCTAGAACAAGAGATTTAGTTCTGAAAAGTTGGGTAGTAGTTCTGATTGTCACTCATTAGTTGACAATGGTTCACCAGAAAGTCTAAAACCAAAACAGGAATGCAGACTAAAAGTTGTCTCCACAGCCAACAGTGATTTTGTTGAAGACACCGGACGACCTACCACAAGTGTGGATGAGGGTCAGGGTTTTAAGAACTTATTGTTTCCAGTGTTTGCATGTATTTCAAGAAGACATGTTAGTGATTGAAAGATTGCTAGCAGTGGAATACTTGTGGTTGATTTAAGTTAAAATGCATCGTTCTTATCTTTGAGAAAACTGATTTTCAAGACATCTTTTTCAAAAATGTGTCAAGTGTTAATCAATCATTTTCAATTTTTTTTTGTTTTTCATTTTCTTTCGTTCAAATTTTTAGGGGAGAAAATTTGAAAATTCAAAAAATAGTGTTTGTTTGAATTTTAGGGGGAGAAATTGGAAAATATAAAAAAATGAATGAAAACTTAAGAAAGTTGTAGATACAAGATCTGTGCGTTGTGTGAAATATCAAGTCAAGATAAGATAAAGATCATGACAATGATAGATGCCAGCCGAAACCTGGTCCGAACCTGAGGTTCGGAACAGACGAACTTCAGGTTCGCCTGAGGTTCGGCCAGTCACTATAAATAGAAGTTATGTCTTTGTAATCGGGGACTGAGCGTGTGAGAACAAATGTTAAGTGTGTGTTTGTCAAGGTGTTTTCTGTGTCTCAGTTCTGAGTGTTTACTGATTGTAATTGATCATTTTGATTAATAAAACAATCGGTTAATTACTTGTTTCGTATCCGAATTAGCTAGATTGAGTAGACGATCCGATGCTCACGCATTTTCAAGTGGTATCAGAGCTATCTGGTTCATTCTACTGATATGTGCTTGTTTTTTCGGAGTTTTTGAAACCAAATGTATTGTTTTTTAATGTGTTTGTGAGGTTTTGATCATTTCGATCAAGTATTTGTGAAAATTGTGCTACTAAATCATTTATTATCATTTTTTCTGATCAAGTGCTGCAAATCTCATCAAATTCTGTCTAAATTTGAACTTTTTGAGTTGAGTACGTTTTTGTTCGGATCTACAGTTGTCTGAACCTAAGGTTCGTCTGAGTAACCGCTCCGAACCTCGAGTTCGTATAACATTCGGATTCAAGTTTGTTCGGATGTCATTCGGAAGAGGTTTGGAAAGGGTTCAGTTAAGGTTTAGATGTTTTCTGGCTCAGTTGGAGTTCGTTCAAGGTTCGGATAGATTAGGGTTCGGTAAAGGTTCGGCAGAGGTTTGGCTAAAGTTCAGATCATATAGTGAGGTTCGGGTAAGGTTCGAACATTCAGAATTCAATTTTTCAAGATGATGGAATTTAAGCTTTTGCTACCATGCAAAAAGCAATGCAAACAATGTTGAACTTTGACAACGAAATTGGAACAAGTCAGAAAGTTCCCAAGTTGTTGAAGTTGGAAGATTATCAAAATTGAAAGCAACGATTTTCTTCTTACATAAGCATGAATGATATCGATTTGTGATTCCAATTAAGAAGCTTTACCAACACCCAACTGATCAATGAGATTTCAAAGAAGTTCATACCTTTGACATTGCTGAGAGAAAATCATATGAGCTTGAACAAAAAGCGTTTGGTTATCTTATGATGACATTACCCACTGAGTTGTTACATCAATTTAGTACTTGCAAGAAATCAAAACAATTGTGGGATGCTTTATCAGCAAGGTGTCAAGGGAACAATCAATACAAGAAAAGTCGGAAGAAGGTGTTGAGTAAGGAGATTGATAATTTTCAGCATTACGAGAATGAGAACATCACGACTCTTGTCTCAAGATTGTCACATCTTATAAGTGAATTGAAGATTGTGGGGATTGAGAAGATTGGTGAAGAGTTAAAAGAAAAGATTATGGAGGCATTACCAGAAAAATGGGAAAATTATGTGTTGTTGCTTACACATGATAAAGAATTTTCCACATTGACATTTCATGATCTAACTAGTAAACTTCATGCTCTTGATATGGAAATGATGAATTCCAACAAGTCCAAGGCTAATTTGCAAAATCCAGAATTGTATCATGGTGAGAATGTTGCTATTATGACGGCTAAGACTAAACCAAGTCTAAGTTCTGCACCACCTATTGCTTTCATTGGAAATATTTCTGGAAAGTCTGATAATAATTCATCACGTGGTTGTAGCTTTACAATTCCAGAATCAACAAATCAGAATGTTTTTTCTGCTGATATAACGGATGATTGTGCTAAAATGATTGCAGGTTTGATTTCATCATCTTTTGGATTGACTATCAAAAATGTTGCTGATGCAAAAATAACAAGGGACGATCTTGATGAACTTGATGATGATCAATTAAATGATTGGATTTATCTTGGCAGTATGCTATTCTGGGTCAAAGATCAAAGAGATTTTTTAAGAGAAATGGAAGAACTACTTCTGATTTTAATGGAAGATTGGGTTTTGACAAATCTAAGCTGAAATGTTACAAGTGTTCCAAGCTTGGACATTTTGCTAGAGAATGTCAACAGGTTCATGTTAAGAAACCTAGTTACATCTAATACAGGTTCTCAACCATCTTCAAGCAATTCACTAAACTCGCGGATTTATTGACATCAAATTTGTAAAAAGAACCAAATTCTTTTTAGTCATTATGATATAAAAAATGAAATGATAAAAGCGTTTTGTATTACCAAGAAAGCTTTAACGGTTCAGAATGATGGTGTGTATGACCGGGGCAAATAGTTTGATACATCTGCTTTGATTGTCACACATGAGCAAGATGACTATTATTATGATTCTAGGTCTTTAGAAGCTGCTGAAAATGAAAATTTTGAATCAAAAATTAAAAGTTTGAAGCAAGAAAATGAACTTTTGATGGATGAAGTCAAAAGACTCACAGATGAATTCAAATTGGTTAAAGCAGATTTGGAAGTTTCTAAGAAGAACGAGAAAGAATTAGTTGTGAAAAATGATCTGTTGGAAAATGAGATTACCTTGAATAGCAAAGTTCTTCAATATGTCAACAATGATTTAGAAATGTCTCAAAAGAATGAAAAGGATTGTGAAGAACGAAATGCTAAATTGATAGAAGAAAAGAAGGATTTGGTTAACGAAGTCAAGAAATGGAAGGATGAAGCAGAAGATGCTACTAATGAAATCTGAAATGCCAGAAAGAAGAAAAGGAAAGAAATCTGAAATGTCACCAGTTCCACAATTTGTTCATGGTTCATCATCAATAGAGAATGAAAAATCAGCTACATCAAGTGAGAAAATTCGTTCTCAACCTGACTTTGACGAGACGATTTTCTATGAGCAGAAAAAAATTAGTGATGTCAAAGCTGAGTTTTTAAGGTTGGCGAAGAATGGTCATAAGGCATCAAGTTCTGAGGAAAAGATTTCTGGAAATAATATTGGTTTGGATTTTCAGTCACATGATGTTAAAGCTGAGGAGGAGGTTCCAGCTTCAAAACCAAAAAATTTGAAGAAAGTCAAGCTAAAATAAGTCAAGAAGGAGGTCTTCAAGGCTTAGAAGCTTCAACCCGAATGGTTTTACAAACTCAAGGGTTCGAAACAAATTTTTTCCGATAAAGAGTTTTCACTTCACTGTGTGGATGCTCAAAAGATTTCAGAGGTATTTGTGAAGGCTGATGTTTCACCGAACATGAAGATTCAGGATGCAAAATTTTCTTCTGATAGTTCTTATTCTTGAAGTCTAACATCAAAATGGGTTCATGATCACCGACATCAGGTATATAATACTTCTTTTAATCATGTTCGAGATATTCATGTTTGTGAATCTATGCAGGCACCCAAAAGGATGGGACAAAACTAAACATATCTGTTATATTTGCCGTAAACAAGGACACATGGCAAAAGATTGTCTAACTCCTACTGTTTCAGATCCAAGGTTTCAAAAGACACCAGTTTCTGGTAAACCTGCCAAACCAAAGTTCTTTGATGAACATGGCAGAGTTTTTGATAAATGTGAGCCTACATTCTTTCTAAAACAAAAACGTTTTGTTCCTATTTTCAAAAAGGTTCAAAATGTAGGTTCATCATCACAGACACTTGTGATTGATTCATCAAAAACTGAATTACCGAAACAACAGTCAATCTGGAAACCAAAGGTGGCGTTAAAGCAAAACCATCACTGGTCGACCAGATGCAGTCGCTTAGGGTCAAGTTACAAATTAATGAGTTTGACTAGTGTGCATGTACTTCTAGAAGACCTATCGATGATTGCAAAGTTATTGATGGAGGAGTATTATTCTTAACTTAAATTTCATGATATATCTTTCTAACCTGTAAGTTTTCTAAAAACTTTAACATGCAAAGTATCCGTGTTGGTTGATCAATTTTATTTTCTTTACGTTTCATTTGTGTTGAAAAGAAATTTAAAAACAAAAAATAGAGTCTTGTTTTGGTAAAATGAAAAATCCAAAAGTAGAGTTTTCATTTTAAGAGGGATAATTGCATGTAAGGGGGAGAAAATGCATGTTTTGGAAAGAAGGTGAATACATGCAAAATATATTAAGAAGGTGAATACATGCAAAATATATTAAGAAGGTGAATACATGCAAAATATATAAGGAAGGTGACTATATGCACAATATATAAAATTTTGAGAAATTGATCATTGGGAAATGATGGTACATTGGCTTACGTATCTGACTCATGGATAGAGTAGATGAAAGAGCCATAAGATCATTGTTTGATATGCTTGGTAGGCTCGGCAAATCAGAAAGTATTCAGATGTGATATACACTAAATACTAATGCTTGACCATGTGGATAACATCTTGATGCTTATTTCATGACAAAAAGAAAAATAAGTGTTAAAATCAAAATGAGAAGTCACTGTGTATACATGTGTTCATTTTGCAAAGATTTAAACTTGTTTGATTTTCTTTATTTTTTCAAACGATCGGACTTTTTCTGGGTATCGAAAGATCGACCTGATTGTTGTTCGTTTGACGTTCTGCTTTATTTTCTTGTGTTTCGTATAGCTCATCGGACTTTCTCTGCGTGTACGGGAGCACCGACCTAATTGTTTTTGGGTTATACAATTTCAACTTGTTTTATTTTTTTAATTTTGTTAAATTCGAGGCCTTATCTACGTATCGAAAGATCGACCTTAAGGTAGACGATTTAACGTTCTTATATCTTTTTGCATGGAACATAGTTGACAATATCATGAAAATATTATGCTTTGTGATAATCACAAGTGTAATCACAGAAGAAAAATAAAATGTCTGATTATATGGCTAAAACACAAATATACGTGACCATATAATACCAAAGGCCACGCTTTTGATATTTTAACGTGGCCGTTGCCTCCTTTTGGCCACGCGTATTGGGACAAAATGTATGATTTCAGCAACCATTTGGCCACGTATTTTTATAATGTATGTGGCTAAAACACAAATATATGTGACCATATAATACCAAATGCCACGTTAAACAAACACATGTGGCCGTTGGGACCCTTTGGCCACGCTATCCGGAAGAATTGTTTGATTACAACAATAAATATTGGTACCCTTTAGCCACGCTTCTAGGTGGTTTCAGCCGCTGATATTCTAACGTGGCCGTATGATATATACGGTGACGAGACCTTTGGTTTCGAATGAAATGGAAAAAAAAACGTGGCCAAAGACCTTTGGTCACGGTTTTTTTCCCTGGCCAAAGGTAAATTTTGACGTAGTGCTTATAGATTGAAAACAACATTGTTCTTTGAATTAAATTTACCATAGTAGATTATAATTATCTTATAAGTTTCTTGTATTTGTTATCCTATGTTGGTGTTATTTTGTTTCTCATTTTTTAAATTATATATGGATAAATTCCTCATCAAAATTATGATCTTCCAATCCTTTTATAGGGTTTGGTTTTTGATTTAGGTATGACGCACATGTTTAGTTTTTGTATAAAACAAGTGGTGACCCGCCCTCGCTTCGCGGTAAGTTAAAAACTCAGAGGCTTTAAAAGTATACTAAAAACCTAAATTAGAAAACTTAAGGGGTATAAAACGTAAAAGCCTAAAAGTTTCGTGTTCAAAGTGTAAAAGTATAAAATCATACTAAAAACGGAAGTAAAGTAAAAAAAACTTTTAATGTGATCAAAGTATAAAACTATAAAAAGTCGTGCCCAATGTCGAATACTCTAAAAGTCTAATAAAAAACGAAAGTAAAACATTTAAGGGGTATAAAATGTAAAAGCTTAAAAGTTTCGCGGTGAAAGTATAAAACTATAAAAGTATACTAAAAATGAAAGTAGAAAAGTTAAGGGATATAAATGTAAAAGTTGAATAAAACTACAAAAAAGTCGTGGTCAAAGTCGGAAACTCTAAAAGTATACCAAAAACGAAAGTAGTTCAATTTTTTTTAAAAGTTAGAGGTTAGAAAACGTAAAAGTATGAAACATATGTGAAACACAAAAGTAGAAAAACGTAAAATTGTAAAAGTTTCATGGCCAAAGTAGAAGACCACAAAATTAAATAAAAAAAAACTTTACAAGATAGGTGGTAGAAAACATAAAAGTATGAAACATATGTGGCAAAACTATGAAAACCTAAAGTTCACTATCCCGTTAAAAAAACAAAGTATAAACTTAGAGGGTAGAAACTGTCAAAACCACAAAATATTGTGGCCAATGTATGAAAAGTGGAAATTCCACTATTCCTTTCTAATTTTTTTTTTGTAATATATATAATATTGCAATCTTTCATGAATGTTACCATCTCTTCAATGATTCTAGAATTCAAAAACAAGAATAGGACACCTATATTAATTACTCAATAAATTTATGCAGGATATCAAGTCTAGTGGCGGTTAAGTCGAGTATATATCTAGATATGTCTATTAAAAATAGTGTGTTCATCACCGACTTTTCCACTACTTTGAAATCAACTATCGTTTTGGTATACAATCGTTGATTTTTAATACTGGTATTGATTTTTTCCTTTGTCACGTTTAGTAATTATATCTTATATACTAGGATAGAACCCGTATATTATACGGGTTGAATCATTAAAAATATATATAATTGATAATTCATGCATACTTTTTTTATTACCGGAATAACATATTAAATTACATTAAATAAAAAACTAAAGTTATAGTTCATAGTATGGTATTGGTGACTTTACTATCTTTATAAAAAATATATATATATTTTGGGCATGTCTCTAATTGTATATTTGGAGAATGCAAGATAAACGTGATCATTTTTAAAAACAATCAAACCCAGAATAGCGACTAACATGAATTATGAATTGACAAACTTGAGACTTTAAGTGTGTATAGAAAGTTAGATGATTATCAAAATTATAATGAACACATTCTGATTGTTGAGTATAAAAATCTAAATTATAATCAAAAGATTATAATGTTATCAATAAAAAAGATGTTATGTGGATACAAATTAGAAAACTTACAATTTTATTTATCGCGATGTTTAAAATTTCTAAATTGGATGAACATGGCTCATTTGATATGGTAGGAAAACTATTTCATATTAGATATTATGAACATGATTTTTATCGTTTATGAATTTCTCTATATATAGTACACCCACAACGCAACGCTGACTGAATTTGTAAAATAGTATTAGGTATTCATTAATTAAAATATTACATATGATTTGCTCAATTATATTTGAAAACACACTAAATAAGTGTTTATTGGTATTCTATAAGTTTTTAAATATTTTTATTAAATGAAAATAATAATAGTTAAAATTACTTTTAAATAAAATAAGATGTAAATTAATATATGATTGTCATAATTCCATTAATCTAAATAGATAAAAATATATCATGATTAGATTTGGGAGAGAAAAACTTTTATTATAATAAATCTAGTGTTGACGTGTGTCAACAATTGTAATTGTTTATTATTAAATGAAAATAATAATAGTTTAAAATTTACATTTAAATAAAATAAGATGTAAATTAATATATGATTGTCATAATTCCATAAATATAAATAGATAAAAATATATCATGATTATAAAATAGAATATAATTTCCAACCAAAAATATTTATTATGGAGTAGATTTGGGAGGGAAAAACTTTTATTATAATAAATCTAGTGTTAACATGTGTCAAAATTGTAATTGTTTATTAGAGTAGGAAGATATATAATATGTGAGCATTGTGTATATTAATAAACGAAACCATTATGTACGTAACTTTTTATACAAAGGGTTAAGGGATATGTTCATGAGGATGTACCCTATGAGGTTCACTTGTCCACATTGATTATACCATGTAGTATATCTGTTACTCTATATATATTTGTTTCAAGGAAACTTACAAGCCTAAAGTTATATTTGCCATTCAAAGTATTCGTTTGAGAAATTTAAAGGAAAATAATCCATTTGGAACCAATGCATGCTTTTTACACGGGGAGAAATTAATAATCCTTAGTGGCGAAGCTTGAAAATATCAAGTGGGGGTCGTGATCTAATTTTTTTTTTCTAAAGCCAATTTTTAGGTAAATGGTGGGGTCGAAACCGGAGTATATCGAAATTTTCTATACAAAAATTATATACCCCATACATCGCAAAATTAATTTCGGGGGGTCGGGCGCCCCCTCCCGCCTCTTAAAAGCTACGCCTCTGATAATCTTATATGTGCTTAGCAAGTTAAGTTATCTTATTATTATTCCTTA
The DNA here is from genome assembly GCA_039602395.1 of Deinandra increscens subsp. villosa. Taxonomy (NCBI): domain Eukaryota; kingdom Viridiplantae; phylum Streptophyta; class Magnoliopsida; order Asterales; family Asteraceae; genus Deinandra; species Deinandra increscens. The sequence goes on along the minus strand of JBCNJP010000292.1, from coordinate 39,185 downwards.
CTGTTGCAAACAAAACCAGAGGAAAATGGGAGAAAATTGGAACCTAGTTCTAGTAGCCTTGTCATATATCTAATCTCATACGATACTCTCTTCAAATACTCAACTTTCTTAAAACATTATATTAATTAGTATATATATTGTTTTTAAACCCAAAGAGCTCCAGCCCTTATGAGCAATGGCTTCAAACCCCTCTTGAGTTGAAGACTCATAATCTCATTAACTCCACCAACTAACTCACCACCAATGAAGACAGCGGGGACACTACCACACCCGATCGCAGAGAGTGCCTGCTCGATTTCATGGCCTCTTGCTATCTCATCAAGTTCATAAACCGTAGGGTTCACACCGAAGTCATTGAAGAGGGACTTCACCGTATGGGACATGATGCAAGAACCTTTGCTGAAGATGACCACTGGCCTCTCGAAAACCATTATTTTCACTCTGTCCATCTCTCAAAGCTCAACTTAAAGCTGTTAAATATTGATGAGACTTTTTAGTTACTTGGTTGTGTGAAACTGGGTGCATAATGAGGAGATATATATAGGGTTCTATGGATAAATGTGGAGAAAATAGAATGTTAATGTTGACAAAAGATAGTGATATTAGATTCGATCGAGTGATACGTGGGCATAAACTTGGATTGTAGCGAATCGTTTTCCTACTGAAGCGCATATATTTGATATCTGTATCACGTTTATGTGTACCCTGTGGGGCTTCATATTCTATTCTTTAGGTATCCTCTTCAAGAACTGAAAGGTTATTCTTTAATTCAAATCGACCTTCATAGTCCGTTTCATATATTTATTTAAGTAAAGTCTATAAAATTTAAGGTTTAGTTGTGTCTAAAGGAGACAAAAAATGTTACTATTGAACCTAATATTATATAAAAAGATTTGTTCATATCCTACCTTTTTAATACATTCTAAAGTGGTTGTGAGTGTGTAAGAAATAGAAAAGATAATGATAAAGGTATTAATATGTTATTTAATAGAAAATAACAGAGAAAAGATGGTGTTTTTTTATTTATTAAATTATAGAGATGAGGATATGAAACGAGTTGGGAATGCTCTGAGCACTATTTTGCAGTTTGTAATTTCCATAATAATTTTGGCATGAAAATTTTATTATTTATGAAATCAATAAATACTCTTTTCATGAACTACATCATATCGAGCTTTAATGAAAAATGTTGTTAAAATCACAGATCCAACGGCAAGTTGAACAGTGAATTTTCTAAAATCATAAAACAATTTTTTTTATGGGACAGTTACTCCTCTATTTGATCGAATGTTAAAACCACAAAATTAGGATAATGTGGAAGATGAGGCTAATGAGAAAGAAGAAGAAGAACACAGTGAAATTTTAAGGCGGGTACAAACAGTGATGATGATGTGGCAAATGAAGAAGTTGCAGATGACTAGGGAAGTCTGGATGCTGAA